>OMLM01003504.1:4924-160013 GCA_900302695.1 Helostoma temminkii
TTTCTCTCCTTTACTTTTCCCAAAATCTGTAATAATATTTTTAGTTTTCCACAAATTAATAGACAATAATTTGTATCACTTTGCCTTTTAAAGCTTTGTAAATAAACATAATTTTTACATGAATCATTCCAAACACATGTCCCTGAGACTGGCTGAAAGTAAACACAGATGGAATAGGCCCAAAATGGTCATTATGCTAATTTACATCTATTTTGTACATCTTGGGCAACTTGCCAGCTGATCCTCTAAACCTGCAATTACTGACTTTTTTGGTCACAAGAGGATAGAACAGAACATTTTAAGTTAATATGGCTACATATTTTAAGACATTTACTTATTTACATATGCTACAATTATGGAACAACATTACAATTTATTAGGAATTATGATTCTGACAGTTTTGGGAAAGTTTTTCTCTTTACTAGCTCAGTTTTTGGTCTCTGCCAACTACAGAAGGAAATACCTGATTCTGTAGATCCTAGATACTTAACTATGTTTATTATAAACTTACAGTTTAATCCTAAGTATCTTTAACTATTGTATATCACAATCACTTTCCCAAAAAGTTGAATTTTCAATTATGGGAAAAAAGAGGAAAAGATCTTTGGGACAAAGAAAGAAAACGAAAGGATGGATAGAAAGAGAAAGGCAATAAAAGTGTTCAGGAGGGATCTTTATTTAGTTCAGGACTCAGACTCTAAAGTGAAAGCAGATGTGATTTCAGTCTGGAATAGTTTCCACTTGAAGTCTTGGACTTGAGTTTGTTCTGCTCGCTGTTTCTGAGTCAATTCCAGTTTTCTTCAACCTGTGTTCTGGACCTACAGCAAGAGGTTTTTAACCACTGATAGGAACACACACACACACACACACACGAACACACATATATGATGAATGTGAATTTACAAAGATGTGAGAAATCTCTGCAATGTGTATGAAGACGTGCAATGTCTCATAACCAACCAAGCTGACCTTGTATGTCAGATGAGAGGTATTCAAAAGACCCTCCACAGTGACATTATGAGCAAGAGAAACACCAAAAGTGAAAACAATAAGATTTCTGGCTGAATGCAGCAGCTAAACAATGTTGTGAGGTGCATGAGAGGTCAGTTGACAGTTGCTGACCTGGCAAACAATAACTTGCAGTAATGACTTACAATGCTGAGACAGTTTATTTTTTCCCCTTCAGATGACAAGAATGGTGTTTGTAATATACACAGCTGTTATGTGACCCTGAGAACCAAAATCAGGCTAATTATCAACCCTTGAATTTTCATATAAATGCACGCACTTTGACATCAAAGTGCACAAAAGTGCAAGTCACATTGTGTGGTGGCAGCTCACGGAGTCCTGAATCTATGATATGCCCTCCATCTGCATCCTTTATCTGATAGGCCATCCACTCCCTCTCATTTAACAGGCCTGAGAGTGAAGAGTGTCTGGATGTCACAGAGCACAACTTCAATTTTGCATTGACTGTAAAAAGATTGTGTATTTATAAGCATCTAAACACACATGCACACGTTTGTCTCACTGTTATTCTGAGGACACTCATAGACTTAATGGATTCCCTAGCCCCTAACCCCAACTATCAGAAGTAAATGCCTAATCAAATCCTAAATTCAACCCTGACTATAAAACCTAGTCTTAACCTTTACTATCATATACATTCAGTTACTGTATTTGCATCAACCTCTTTGTATGCACTTTTCTCACTCTAGACCCAAGAGTATGATGCCCTGAGAATTACAATGTCCTTCACCCTCATTTTTTCCTGTTCCTTTGAGAGTGATTGACTACTATATTACAAGTATAGGAATTTGATTAATGGTCTGTAGCTGCACTTGAAATGTATTCAAACATTTTAACCTTAAACTCAGTTGCTCTTTTAAAGTAAGATATTAATGCTTAGTAGATTATGTGTCCTCTTCATAGAATTTAGGAACATAAACATTAAACACATTTCTGACGTTTTGTAACACCGTATTTATGCAACAACTGTACATCAAAATTTAACCTACAAAAACTCAGCCCAGTGAAAATAAACTGTGAAAGCTCTACTGTTACACTGGTTTTTAAGTTGACCTTGTTGGCAAACCTATAATGCCACAGATATGAAGTAACATTAGCACTGTTATATTCTAGGCTGAACACTTCTGTCCTTTTAACTCTGTTATTGGTCAATCACTACCTGTGTCTGTGGTTTGGTGTGGACAGGTGTTGTGCAAGAATACAGAAAACAGAATATTACCTTGAAAAGTTTGTGTCTTCCTAGTAACTGTCTGGTGAACAAATACAAAAACTAAATAATGCTTGTAAAAGTTATAGTATAAAGCCATTTGACACATCCACAAACACAGCCACTATATCAGAGTATCTGTAGTAAGCGAAAAAAATTTTAAGTAAAAAAATAACTAAGATAAAACAAAATTCTGACAGGTTCCTGTAATGAAATGGAATTCTCACCCCATCCATCTTATTCAAGCTCACAATCTCTTGGGCACATTTATTTCTCCCTCCTTCATTTGTGGCTCACCGTCATTGACAAAACAAAGAAACTGAATGTTCCTTTAAAGCTGGAAACACTACATAATACAAAAGGCAAATGGTGCCATGCTTTGGGCATGACAAACAATTCTCAAGCTCATGGTGTGACTTCACTTTCTGTCAATTCAGCAACACATTTTACATTAGCATTATATTTTTTAAAATTACCCACATTTTCTTGATGGTTAACATTTAAAATTGTACCATTTTAATCTGCAATTTAAACAATAAATAAATAGGCCAAAATTTTTTTTTAAATAAAATGCTTTTTGGGGATATGGGGGAAAAGAAAGGAGTTTTTATTTCCTCACATGAGCAATAATTTAGCTTGTCAGTGGATAATCTTCAGATTTTCATGGTGTCAGCATGACCTACAAATTGGTTTAATAAAATGTAAAATAGATAGATAGACCTCTGAGCTTTGTGTATCCACTCCCCTGGCAAAAAGTCATGTTTACTGTTAATGATTTAGCCTACAAACTAGCACATCCAAATCTCCCCTGTCTTTCCAGGAGAAAGAGTTACTGCATAGCCATCTTTCACACTGACGCTGCTGGAACACAAGCCAGTACCAGCACCATGTATCATCATGTAAGGCCTTAAAAAGTATGTATGGGTGAGAAGAAGCAGTGTCAACTGCAGTGAATCAGAAGAAAATAATAGATCAAGACAACACCAGTAACACGGTGACTTGCAAACATACCATCACATTTATCATTACATTTTTTCCCATCTTCCTAACTGCCAAACTCAGTCAGTGCTTGTTTTTCCTCAACCAGCAAGGATTTGAGCCTGTATTTTTCTACACCAGATATAATTTATTAGTATGATAGAAAAGAGGTTCAATGACCTGATGCATTTATCTAAATTTCCACGACTATAAGAGTTTGGAGAGAAGGGAGGTAAAGGGAGTTAACAGCAGAGGACACTGAAGTGGAGGTGGCAGTGATGAGATTGAAACCTCATGCTGATGTTGTGGACAGATATCCACAGAGCTTCAATACATCTTTATCATTCATAGTTCACTATGCCTGATATGTGGCTACAGCTGTCATCAATTAAGCCAAACCAAATTTGTTCAGAGTCCAACCATTCATTAGTAAGAATAAAACAAAAAAACAACCTCATTCAAATGTGACTCATTTTATCTATAGCTACGCCACCCACTTTGATTGGGGCAATCCATTCAGATCTTTTGACCTTTCAAACACATAAATGCCTGTGGAATAAGCATCATACAAAATTGAACACTGCTGTAAATCACTGAAATCAGTCCAGGTTTTTATCAGCCAAAAGACTAAATTTTTGGAAGTAGCAAACCTAACCCTTGTTAATTTATACGATTTGACAATCCTCCAGTGCTGCAATCTCACTCTCTCTCTCTCGTTCCTTTTCGTGCAAGAAAGAAAAATCTGGTTTCATTACGCACGAGAGCCAAAACAGGCTGCTCTTTTTTTCCTTACTTTCATCACAGAAACAGACTAAGAGAGACACCCTGGGAGACATGTGGAGCCCAAAGACACAGTGTTACAGTCAAACACAGGAGCCACAAGATCCTGACTCAGCTACTACTACTGGCAGCTGTAGTGACTCAGTCCTTTCAGAGAAACTCTTAGCTGTTATTTACAGTAATGATTACGCATTACCTGCACCAATACTACAATGACATGTAAACAACATATTTAACAACTGTGTGCTTTGATATTATTAGAATTTGTCTGGGTTTTGTCTCGATGAAGTGTGACCAACCATACTTAACTGGATTATGGATCAGCAATAAACATACTGTCAACATACTGTTAACATCTTGCATTGTCTGCTATGTAGAAAGTAAACAATATATTTACAAATCAATAATTAGCCAATTTAAAATTGCTTCCAATGTTTGTCATTGGTTTGATTCTAATTTGTCCAACAGGACGAGCGATGACATCAGTAAAACTTGATGCCAAATATGAGTCATAGGAAAACAGTTCTTCCTTTTATTTCCATGTCTTCCATTTGAATTATGTTGTAGTGGTGTCTTTGCAATATACTCTGAGGGATTAGGCCTTCACAGTCATTATAGCCTATGTGCTTATAATGCACTATACTATATAAACTTAATATTATAATAATATACAATTTCACCTACAGAAAAGAAAGTAATTTTTTTGCTCAGTGGATAAAAAATAAAAGTGTAATGCTTATATATTGTCAGGTGTGAATACTAAGGACAAACTGTAAACTCTTGCTTGGCAATACTTTGTCCTCTCCAACTTAATTTGAACAAAGTGTTGAACAAATTTCTGTGCCTAGTGTACTTAAGCACTCCAACCCTTTAAGCTGAAATGACAAGCAGTTGGCTCGTCTCAATGATAAGCCTGATCCACATTTCTTCATGGCCAAAAATGTCATACAAATGATTTCCCTCTTACTGTTAATACTCCCTAATTCCCTGTTTTACTTTTCCACTTTGGGCAGACTCATCTGAAGCGTTAAGACCTGTCTGTATGGAAGATAAAAATATGAAGCAGTCGCATGGTTTTCTGAGATTGTCTAGTTGTGAGGTGAACGGAGTGAGACAGAAAAAGTGGAAACACATTCTGATCTGCAAAAGGCATGTAAAAAATATAGATTTTGCTTTGTGAGAAAGATGATGATTTTGTTGCATACCATATAATGAGGAAGGATTTCTAGACACTGTGAAATGTGCTTTGGATAGTAATTGCAATTATATATACTGTACAGTGTGTTATTTTGTTTGAGTCATGAGTTATAGAGGATAAAGATCAAAAGGTGAGTTGATCACAATTACAAAGTGATTAATTGTTGTTGTTATTGGTTGTATGATCTGCTGTTATTTTCTCTTTTTCTCTCTTATTATTACATTCTTACAAACTTTTGCTTTTCTGGCATTTATTTTGTTAATTTTTGTTTCTCTACATCTTGCACTGACACTGATACCATCATTATATGTAAATGCTGTTGCATAATAGCTGTGTATGAACATAATTCATTGGAGATTTGGTTTGACATAGTAAAAAAACAGACATAGTAAGGATCAATCATGAATAAAGAAGAACAAAGATAGATAATGATGCAAATGACCAACAGCTGTAACTATTAAACCAAATGTGAATGCAAATCACCTTAAACACAAGTTAGTTTCATGTTTACAACTACACCAACTTGTCTAATTTTGACAAACTGAAAAGTCAAAGTTCACTTACAGCAGTTGCATAATGTTCAGCTGTTTTAAGCTGTCTTTCGCCATTCCATCAGTCTGTTGTAGATTAATAGTTGCTACACCAATTATTAGTTGGACTCCATGCTATGTCTCTGGTAATCTAACTTCTGATTATAATCCTAGCCATAAAACAGCTGCACTTCATTCAGTTTCCTGGAGAGTCCCCTGCATCAGGCTGATGGACATTTACCAGTCAGGCTGAAGCTGTTTACAAATGTGAGTGAATAAATAAAAACATTTAAAAGAGATTTATCATGCAACTGAGTGAAAAGAAGTTTTCACAAAGCCTGCTTCAATCATAGAAACTAATTATGAGCTGCTTGAGTTTCTGAGAAAAAAGTCTTATCAGAAAATTGAAATGAGAGATAACAATAAAATAGGAAATTAATTTAAAGAGAACATGCAGAGGACACTGTGACTTTGGAAGACAGTTATTTCTGGGATTAAATTCACTCTGTATAGCCAAAATGCAAAAAATAAGTTGATGCTCTGCGATCAGATGTCTCCACTGATTTGTTCAGCCCTTATTGAATCCATTACTTGAGATTTTCCTCGGGAGCGAGTAGCAGAAAAATAATCAGGGTGGAATGCTGGTTTGTAACCCCACAAGTAAATCTTGCTCTTATTGTTTTTATTTGAAACTTCTACAGAACATAATACCCAACATATCCTTCACAGTGGAGGGTCAGTGATCTGTACCTCCTTACAGAGGTTTTGGATATGTTCCACACACAGAGGAAAAATCAGGTGTACACATCATATGCAGGGCCATAGGGAAATAAACAGGCAACTGTGGTGTTTTAAAATGCTGAAAATGCTCAGTACTGCATTATAGACTGTGAAAAAGCTTAACTTGCAGTTTATCAAGTAAGAATCATGAATCAGCATGAAGGCTTGTAATGCAAAACATATTTTGTTTTTTACCACAATCACAATTCTTCCATTTTAAAGACTTAGTGTAAACCTTTTTTCATTTGCAGTACTGAAAAGAAATGCTTCTGCTGTCCTGTTGCTTTCCCTGATTGCCTCTGGTGTTGGTTTAACCTTCCTGATTGAAGGTCAAGAGTGTTTTCTTAAGTCTGGTATCTCTGTCAGACCCCTTGGACACAAATAAAGGGGGTAGAGAAGAACTAAGGCAGGGAGAGCACAAGAGAGGTTTGGGGGTGGGGAATGGGATAGCAAGAGTGGGATGGATGGTATGAGAGGTAGATGAGAGAAATGGTGAAGTTTCAGAATGACACATCACAAGGCAAAAAAAATCTGTCAAAGAAAGAAAAAAGACATGTCAGGAATCCAAACCTTACTCTGAACTTAGACTAAGCTGCTGCTGACATCCTGACAATCCTCATTGACTAAGTTGACTGACAGGGAGTCGGACCAGGATTAGTTTTCCAGCTGAAGTCTGCGACTACAGAGACATACAGGGAGAAAGAGAGACGCAAAAGACATTAAATAGAGTGAAGGGATGAGGCAGGAGATGTATGGAGTCCATTAGGACTTTTGCAGAGCAGGGAAGATTGAATAATCCTGACAAACTCTCACTGAGCTTCCCTCCCTTTGCTTCTAAGCTTTCCAACTACATGTTATCCACATGATCTTTGAACCCTGCCTTAGTAACCATGGCCTGTAGTTCATACAAATAAAGAATTACTAGATAGAAAGGCACCCACCCTATAATGTGTTGGCTGGCAACACCAAGATGTGCAGACGTTTGAATGGTCTTTTCAGGCTCAAACATGAGCATTTTGAAGTAATAAGTTGCAGCTCTTCACAATCAGTAAAGGCAGTGGATGGCTGCAGCACAAGATTATGATGTCAAAAGTGTAATCTATTTAGGATTCTGCTGTCTAGTGATGTACTCAGAGCATAGCCACAATGAAAGGGTGCATGTACTGTATGTAAATCCTTGCTTTCCCATGATATTACAGTCAGAAAATAAAACAAAAATTATAATAATATATAATAATTATTGTAAAGCAGCCAAATCAAGAGAATTTGTTGATCAAAGGTTACATTGTCTTCAAAATTGCATGTTTGATTGATGTGGCATCAAAATGTGAGAAGTGAAAAATGATCAATGACAAAATGTAGTTAGATGATGTTGCATTTTCAATTACATTTGCTTGTTCCTGGAACAATTTAAGATACGTCTTCTTTGCTTGAATGAAAACTGAAATGTTTGAACTCTACCACAGTATTTGAACCCTGGAAACTCTCAGACAGAAACATTCAGCATCTGCAGAGGAATCAGCCAAATCTTTCTGTCCTTTTGTTTTTTTCTTTTTTAGAAACACATTGTGTTTTTCATTCATACTTGTTGACTGATTGCTCTGTGCTGCAATCCAGAGAGCAAATTATATTTTAAGATTTAAACACTTGATTAATAGTGCTGTTTTTAAACAATGAACAAACAATGTGCACTAAATGCTTTATCAAAACACTAATTACAAAGGCTAAAATGGCACCAAACACTTAGTGGAATTATTCTGTTTCATTCTTGTAATTTCTCACTAACTAATATTGTAGCAACACAGGCCTGTATGTTGGCTCTATAACACACAATCAAATTTACATTTGTTACTTTTTTTTGTCTTCTTTGCAACCTTTCTTTCTTTCTTTGTCATCTTTCTCTTCTTCCTCCTCCCTCTTGCTGTGTGAAATGTGAGTGACACTAGTGAGGTAGTCTTGTAACGCAAGGTCAGCACACAAATGAGAACCAGGCTGAAACTGACTCAGCTGGCTCCTTTCTCCTGTCATTTTTTTCCCTGCTTGACGCCACAGAGAAAAGTGAAAACTCACTAAAAATAGAAATTCAAAGGCCACGAGCCAGAGAGCCCCAGTGACTGTTTTTCCTCATTCAATCCCCTTAGTCACGCAAGTGGCTCTGGAAAAAAAGGGAGAAAAAATTAACTGTCTATTAATCTAAGTTGTTAATTTAGGTAAATTTAGAGTTTGTCTTGGCAATACACTTTGAGTTGAAAAAACTCTTTGGTTTAAGGAAACTCTGAAAACCAAACCCAGTTTGTGGTGATGTTTCTCAGAAGGTGATATTTATAACATGACTGTATCAGTGTGCAATTAGATCACAAACAGTAATGCATGCAAGCACAGCCTTTTAGCACATGTGCACACACATCTCTCTAATATCACAATGAAAAATAGATGCTTTTTCTTCTCTAGCAGAGATAACAACTGATAAACAGCTAGGAACTGGATCTTGGCACCAGAGGTACTGTTGTGAGCCTTTCAATGTCTATTTGTAGGAATGTATGTGTTCCTGGGGTGTAGGATACCAGAGAGGTGGAACAAATTCACTGGGGCCTGCCTGACCTTGGAGCAGAAGAAGCTTTAGCCAACTTCCACAGATCTTGTTTGTATTTCTGGGAATCTTCTCAAAGAGATTTTTAGGTGAACTGGACACAGTGAACAGATTGTTGAATTGAGATATCCCTATTTAAACTTACACAGGAGTATCACATTTTTGATTAAAATAAAGTGCTATGCAAAATTATGAACAAGCTCCCGATGCACTTCCTAATGCAGTCGGCCTGGTTCAAACTGATGCATTTGATTTCAAATATGTTTTAAACATTTTTGCAGGAGGAAGGAGCGTTACAGTGCTGGAATATTATATTTCCATGCACTTCCAATGGAGACTTAAAGAGGTCATATTAAAAAACTAAACGCAATGGGCTACATAGATAAAACTTCTATGCAGTTTACCATTAGCATGATCTCTGATCTCTTCTATTCTCTTCTCTCCCTCTTTTATTCAAAATAGTTTGTTTCAAGTTACAATACAAGAAAACAAGTTCTAGTAGACTTTACATTAATGAAAACAGCCTTGTGTTCCATTAGTATTTTATCTGAATAACATTTAAGTCACAAGATGGGGATCCTCTTGGCAAAATTATTCATTTATTTCAGATGTGTGCAGAATGTTTGTAAAATATCAAACACACAGTTTTGTTCCACTTATGCAACAGATGCCACATTTGGGAAACATTTGAAAACAACAGGTTTTTATTAATATGTCTTTATGGAAACTAAAAATCCCCACAGAACCTCAACCTCAGATTAAAGTTATCAGACTTTTCTGTTCTTTTTCCCCTTTGTTTTCCTATGCTCTATATTTGTGCATTGACCTACATTTATGAATTCTGTATGTAATGGTGCTGCATGAATATTTTTCTCTAATACAGAGTGCACAATTCTTCATACTAAACAGCTGCATGCTTATTTGGTTTTGTATTAAGTGTGCGTTTATGCGCATCTACTAATTCATCATTTAATAAAATTGAACCGATCAAAGTCAAAATGAAAGCGCACCTGGATACTAAGTAGAGCGTGGGCCAAGTCTAATATGATGTTTTCAGGCTTGATTCCCAGAGAGTGCAGCTGCAGATTAGCCAGACCTTGTGGAAAGAAAACATGACATAACAGAGTGTGCTGACATTTGTGGAGTGTAAGATTTATCCCACTCTATAATTGTGTCTCACTTTTGAGGGAATTGCAATTAAACATAGTCCAAAAGGCTGTCATTGAAAGTAACAGCCTCTTAATAATTTACAGTTACATGGAACTAAAATGTAACTAATGGGTTATTCTGGTACCATTGTAAAGTCAAAGCCCTTTAGATGCACACTGAATTCTAGTCAGTCTAATAATGCTTTTAATCTGATGTACATACTGGGTTGACTACAACCATCTCACACATTAACATTACTAAACTTTATAACAGAACACACACACACAAACACAAATATCATACCACAAATGAAGGTGGTATTTTGGTAACAGTTTCTCCAAGAGATTTCTCCCAGATTTTGCAAAAACCAGCCAAGCATGTGCCTGTAGGATTCGGATCTGGGCCAGTGTCAGCTGGGGAAATTGTTGTAGGCCATGTGTGTCATTGTGTAGCAGCAACTAAGTATGGGTGTGCACATGCATGTGCGGAGTTGTGAGAGGCTATACAAGAAGCAGGCTGCAAAAGCAGTCCTGGGACAGCAGGCTGTAAACACAGCTGTGTTGTGGTGAACATGTAAGTGAAGGCAGTCCGCTTGTTTTTCCCATGACTATAGTTTAGTTAATATGTTTTTAAATTACCCAGATGAGTTACAGTATCTAATACAGAGTGAATATATATCCATGTCTAATCATCCTGTCAGCTGTTCAATTGCGCCTTAGCTGAATAAGATCATCCACAACATATATTTAATTCTAAATTCAAATATGGTTTGTATTTCAAATATGGACTTCACCTCTCATTTCACAAGAAGCCTTGCATGTGTCACTTGTACCACCTGAGCTTCTGTCTCTGGCTCATACTCTTACACTTTGTCCAAATCCATTTTTCTGCTCCTTGTGTACATACAGTAACAATAACTGTACAGCTGTCTGTGATGACCAAATGAAGCCGAAAGCCCTTGCAGCTATGCAAACATGCCTGTGGTCCATATGAAATAAACATTTTGTAATTATGAGCTGTATTTATATGAGCTAGAAGAACTAACTCCACTGTTGACTGAATCTTGGCCAGATCCAAGGTTTCTCTGATACCACTGAATCCTAATCTTTACTGTATATTGTGATCCAAAATACATTTCCCACGACTTTACTGTTATATAATATAATAAATATAGTAAGGTGATGAACATTTTCATGATGGGAAATTCTGTGTAACACTTTGCAGAATCTAACAGTAAAATGAAATGTTTGAAAGTATTATATTGTTTGTTGTGATTCCTATTGTCTTACACTGTTGGGGCACTGCTCACTTACTCTTTCAAGTTAATACTGTATTTGTAGTTTGGAGAGCCACATGATGTTTACACTGGATGTGTGTCCCCTGGTCCTCTGTTATCAAAAGGTCTGTTGCAATTCTGTCTTCTCAGAACTCCAGGATTTAACTCAAGCTCTTCAAAGTTACCATCAACATCCCAGATAACTATCATTAAACTTTAATTACTTTTCAGTTCTCCCTTCAAAGTCCTGGTTTGAATTCTGAAAAAGATAAAGTCTGACTCCAGTTTGTCAAAAGAGATCAGTAGGAATTTATTATTTGCTTTAAATACATTTACAGCTCTTTTTTCTGCCATTGCTCAATTCATCGGTCACTGGCAGTCATCTTAAACAGAACTCCAAATGGAGGTCCTCCAAAACAGAAATGTTTCTGAGACAGCATGATTAAGAGTCGAGATCATGTTGTGCTGGAGTTAGGCTCATGGCATGTGTAGCTTTTAGCTCAAACAGTTCCAGCTTTGCATGAGACGATTTGTGGAGTTATGCTGAACAAAGAACAGCGGTAGAGGCTTTCTCTTGAAAATAAGAAGACATCCAATCTACCATTTCTCCAAAATATTAAAAACAGCCCAGAAGGATGAAAAATACACTCAGCCTTTTGCTTCTTTTTACACCAGAAGATTGTTGGATATAAATGTGCCAACACACTGAACCTGAACACCTAATCATGTCAGTAACAATCTTGATGTGCGAATCACAGAAATAAAATGCACAGAACAGAGAGTAAACATGGAAAATGAAAACTGCACTGGTTGCTAAATCCTTGTACATTCACCAGGGCTCATGCATACAGGCTTCTGCTTTCCACTTGTTTGGCTCATGTGCTACAATTCTCCAAGTTATTCATACTTTTCTATGAAAATCCCAGTCTCTTTGATGCATGTTATTTCCACTGCACTGCGATGGACAACTTCACAGTAAAATGAATTTAAGTTAAGTGATGTAAATGACTTTAGGAAGCACTTTCTGTCAAAGACACATGGGTGATTCGTAAATTGAGCTGTCCCTGAAAAAGAGAGGGGGGTATGATGTTGTGCATGACTGCACACCACTACGCAGTACTACACTGCTAAAGAAGCAGGCATTCAGTTTTCATCCAGTTTTGGATGTTAGTATTTTGGATTTGGGAACAACAACATAAAAATTAATTCTTAATGTAACGACACAGCAGAGTGTGAGCTGTGCTCAGTTTCCTGCTGTCAGAATGTGACAGTAATTATTTTCTTATAAATAATAGTAAAAACACAAAAGTCTTCCTATAAAAACCTAGGAGATGCATACAGTACATAGCCCGTTTACATACAAATATACATATATGCAAATACACAAAAAACAATTACCTTTCCATGTGGAATAATGGCATTTCTGGATTTAAAATCATAATTTTATATAAAAAATATATAAAAATAAAAGTAAAATCAAAGGGAGTGTCATCTGAATGGATGAGAAAAACAATAATCTTCATTGCTCTTCCACTGTGATCCACTGGCAATTCACTGAATCAATGTCTTTGTGAGCACACACTGTTTATCTCTGCATTGGATTCACACACATGTTCAGAGGCCATTTTAAAAGCAGCCACGAGATTAGTTTAATACTGAAGTGTAAAAATGTCCACAGACAAAGGAACAAGGTCCATAGCTCTCTGGCCAGCCAGTGAGGTAACATGAAAACTACACATTTATAGATCTACACACTAAGGGATCTCAGACTGCAGGGCATGGTGAGTGCACATTGCCATGAAGAGGTCAGTTTGCCTCTTAACCCTGATCAGTTCATGGAGACCTGCGTCACTGTGGAAAGATGGGCTGGTCCTGTCAACCTAGGCACACTTATTTGTGTTCCTGTAACATCAGTGAAGTGCTGCAAATACTGAACATAAATTTCCTACAAGCAAAAGTTTAAGTATACTTTTAGGTTGGTTTATTGTCCAAAATTCAACTATTCAGAGTTTTGAATACTGAATTTGTGAAACCTTTATTCCTGTGATGAAACAGTGATTGTTAGAGTGACAGTACAACTGACACCATTTGCTCCATTTGCTTTCTTTCTTCAAAGAAGAAGAGCAACCACCAGGATGCTCTATGCCTTGTTCAGGTTGACTGTCTTAATGTTTTTCCATAAATAGGTTTCTGATTTTTCCATCATATTCTCATCTCATGATCAGGACTCTGTTCTAACGAGGGCTCCCTGGTGCTGATCATGGATGCTGATGGTCCTTGGTTCACCCCAAAGGGAGAAACAGCTGGAGACCGAGCTGCCAGAGGTGACAGAGAAGGGGAGAAGCTGGGGGACATGGCTGCTGATGAAATTGATCCTTCGTGACTAATAGGGGACCTACGGAGTGAGGCCAAGTGAGGGAATGTTCGTCCTATAACGGGGACCTTAGGGGGGACTGACATGGCCCCTGGGTGGGCCACTGATGTAATGAGTGGTGGAGGGTCAATTCTGGGTTTGGGATCTATTTTAGGCTTGGGCTGGAAGGGTTGTCTAGGGTTTTGGCTCTGCTGGGCAGTTTCATCTTTTAGTCTGGCAATCTCTGTAAAGACATTAGCCAGAGGCTGGAACTGTGGGCACCAATTGAGCAGATAATCCCAATTATAGCTGCCACGGAGCTCCTCATCACTGGCAACAATAGCTGTGAGAGAACCATCCACTGAAGGTTTACCATCTTCAGGGAAGGCATAATCCTTGGGAAGAGAAATATTGAGGCCACGGCCAACTCCCAGATATCCACCTCCCTCATCCCTATAGACAGGGAGCTGGCCAGAGAGCAAGGTCCCACTGAGACTGCCTCCCAGTTTCTTTCCTTTAAACCATGTGCTGCCCTCCAAAGCAGCAGGTTCACAGGAGATATCAGAGAGCTGGTCAGCATCCTGTTGAATTCCAGAGTCTGGTCCTCTGGCTGAGATGTGCTCCTGCATTGACGATGTGATAGAGGCAACACGAGGGTATTCGTTTATCATCCTGATCTCATCATCTTCTGCTGCCTCAGCTGATCCTCTACCACTGGAGTGAGAAGGATCCAGAGAGCCACCTCTAGTGTAGGGACCCCCACCGGCCCCACCCTGATCTCCAGCGTAGCCGGGCAAAGACTGGTGGTAGATTCTCTCTCCTCCTGGTCCTGAGTTGCAATCATCTAGTTTCTGCAAAGCGGTTCCTGAACCAACAGTTCTGTTTCCAGCATCCTGCTCTTTCTTTCTCCTGCGAGACTTGACTAAGAACACCACCACAGCCATGACCACAAGCAATATGATAAAACCAAGAGACACTGCGATGATGCTAATCAGCAGGATGTTGACATCAGAAGCCAGGCCAAAGTTTGTATTTGTTACATCGATGGAGATCTGGGCTGTAGAGAACCGAGATGTATCCAGAGGACTGTGAGCTTTCACATCAAGAGTCATGAGTCTGGTTTCCCTTTTACCCCTGCCAGACCCACTGCTACTAGCGCTGCTTGAACTGTCCAACTTGAGGAAAATCACTCCAGTGGTTTTGTTTACATCAAAGTATGGAGAGCTGGTGGGAAGGGAATAGAGAACTATACCATCAACCCCTCCATCTTCATCATTTGCTTGGACCTGGCCGATGCTCTGACCTTTCTTGGCTCCCTCTGGGACTTCTAAAGAGAAATCAGAGGCTGTGAACAGTGGGTCATACTCATCTTCACCTGTGACAAACACTTGCACAGTCACAGTGGCTGAGTGGTTGCCTGAATCTACTGCAATTGCTACAAAATTAAAAGAATTGATCTTCTCAAAGTCAAAGGGGATTTTGCTTCTGACTTCTCCAGAGTTACGATCCACAGTGAAACTGTCTTTTCCCACTCCAGACCGCTCCAACATGTAGTACTTCAACTGGCCAAAAACTCCAGTGTCATGGTCTATGGCATGGAGAACAGTCACAGCTGAGTTTCCTGGCTGGTTTTCTCTGATACTAGCTGTCAGGACTTCCACGGGGAAGAATGGATGATTATCATTTACATCTTTGACCTCAACAATGACTGGAACAAGCGCAAAGTGTCCTTGACCATCCGTGGCCTGGATGATGACAACATGTGTGGACTGGTGTTCACGGTCAAGCGCCCGCTTAAGCCGCAAGGCTCCGGTCCACTGGTCCATTGTAAATAAGTTTACCTCATCACCAGAACTGATAGTGTACTGGACTTCTGCATTGGCAGTGGAGTCTGGGTCTGAAAAAAAAGACAATAATCCAGTGACTTAAACGAGACACGACATAAGAGAGCACCAAAAAGAGAGTGAAAATGAGAGATAATGTGGGAAAAACAGACTTTTGACTTTTGCTCACCTGTAGCAGTCATTCGTATGATTTCAGTCCCAGCAGCGGCTCCCTCACTTAATGACACAGAGTATTCTGCTCTGCTGAATACTGGAGGGTTGTCATTGACATCACCAACTGTTATCACTGCAGCAACACTAGAACTCCTCTGGGGCACACCGCGGTCTGACACCACCACAGTGAGGTTGTAAAGTGACTTGGTTTCAAAGTCAAGTTCCTCAGCTAGCAGCAGTGTCCCAACGGTTTGAAAGCCCCGTCCCTCCAGGAAGCGAACGCTGCTTTCGATCTGGAATACATTTCCTTCGTTTCCACTGGCAATAGCAAAGTCAAAGCCACAGTTTTCTCTAGACAGGTCACTGTCAAAGGCCTCAAAACTCAGAACCGTTGACCCTGGTATGGTGTCCTCAGAAACTGTAGCCCTACAGACAGAAAAACATTACATTTGTAGGGGCAGCTAATGAGGGAATACTTTAAAATATCCAGGAGGAATGAATGTAGACTGACCTGTACTCAGACTGATGGAAGACAGGAGCATTGTCATTTACATCAGAAATTTGGACCTGGACTGTAGTATGGGAGGAGAGCGCAGGTGAGCCATTGTCATGAGCTTCAATGACAATACTGACCGACGGACGCTCAGGGTCAAACTCAGCTCTGTGATTAATGAACAAGGTTCCTGAATATGGAAGGCAATGAAAGAGAGACATACAAAGTGCAGAGGTTACTTTACAAACGTAGTAAATAAACTACATTCAGTAAAAACTGGAAACAGATTTATTAGGTAAAGTAAATTAAAAAGGTCCATGATGTGTACCATTGTTAGGGTTAATGTAGAAACCCTCTTGGGTTGATGACATCACTCTGTAGGTGACCTTTCCATTGTCTCCAGTGTCCCTGTCAGTTGCTGTTAATGTGACAACTGCACTTCCTGGTGGGGTGTGCTCTGGCAGGGTTACCTGGGGTACAAAAAAGTAAAAAAAACAACACTTGAGCATCCACACAAAACAGCTGATATACATTATATATACATCCCCAGTTCATGTCAAGGGGGGTCAAAGGGGTTTAAATTCACAGGGAAAGAGGTGCATTTTATATTTTAGTTCTTATTTTCCTGAACTTGTGCTAATATTGAAGTCATTTCCTGAGACAGAGCAGTAAATATTACACAGGTTCATCTCAGCAAAACTTTCCCCAGTGAATATTAGGCAGTTAAGTTTATCACCCCAACCAGATGCAGGTCAGGAATGTACGTGTACTTGTGCAATGTGTTTTCAAGTTAAATGTTTTCGTTCTCAGTGAAGTAGTCTGCTGGAGAAAAGCCGTGTCAAACTTTATAAGGTGTGAAGCCATCAAAAAATACAAACACAGATGTTAAATTCCTACAATAGACACTCCATATTTCTTCAGGTTTCTTTCACCACTGTATTTATGATGTACATACATCAAAACAAACAACAATTACTTTACATAGAAATGTAGGTTACCACACAGCCTCATGTACGATTTTGTGAGAAACAGATCTGCACAACACACACCTTGAATGTGTAAAAAAGAACCTTGGCTTGCTTTATAAGCCGTCTTACCTGGTAAAGATCTTGGGTAAATACAGGTGCATTGTCATTAATATCCTCCACTAGTATTGTAATGTTTGCCTCAGTTTGATGCTGGCTGTCTGTGGCTCTAACAGTAAGGGTGTACCACGTTTTCTCCTCGAAGTCCAGAGGGGCAGTTAGCGACACACTTCCACTGTAGCGGTGAATCCCAAACTTGCCTAAGGCTGTTGGGTCTAGTTGCAAGGAGTAGGAGAGGGCAGGACTAGAGTCGACATCATTACCCGTCACAAGAGTGATTTCTGAGCCAATCAGTGTATCTGATGGATAAAAAAAATTAAAGCAGTTAATTGCATTGAGCTTTCAATTAAGCACAGCAATAATACACACTTACATATCATTAGACATGCACATGGCTTGTGCTACACAGAATGCATAACAAGAATGTATAAAGACCTAAGTACTTACTCTCTGGGATGCGGAGTTCCTGAGGCAAGGGAATAGTGGGACTGTTGTCATTCTGATCTATAATAATCACTGTCAGTGTGGCTGAACCAGCAAGTCGTGGACTTCCTCTATCAGTTGCTGTAACTACTAGCCTATGGGCAGGAAAAAAGAGGTCTTTTATGATATTTACAGCTCTAAAACTTTGGTGTTGGTGTTGTCATGGAGGACATATAAACTTGATTTTTGATATTTTACCTTTGGCTACATGTTCTCATATGTTACACATGCAACACAAAATGTTATGATAATGTTACAATAAACAGGAGTTGATTTACACAAATGAATTGCAGCTTTGATACATCTGGCATGCAGATTTTGCTTGCAATGGTGCTTTTATCTTGTGATGACTGTCAACAGCTATCTAAACACAAACTACTGTATATGAGTAAATATGAGTCATAATGTACTGTGTATTTTCTGTCCTTCTAGACATGTTTACACATGTACATACAATGGAATCTTTATGTACATCACTATGCAGAAATAATTATTATAGGTGTGTGCCTACAGTTTTTACAACTTACTTGGTCTGGGTAAAGATCTCACGGTCCATGATGGCTGCTGTGGTGATGCTTCCTGTCATCGGGTCAATCTTGAACAGGCCGCTCATGCCTGATGACTGGATGGAGTAGGTCACTTGACCATTCTGGCCCTGATCTACATCCTCAGCAACCACCTGGGAGAAAGTTGAGAAAAAGGAAGCGAGAGAGTAAGTAAGAAGTCAAGCTCTAGTCAACCAAATACCAGTATGACAGAGTGTTATTTATGGTGTGCAGTTTTTATAACTGTGACTACCTGTATGATTGGCATTTCATATCCCTGTGCTTCCCTCATGTATGCCACATAATTTTGTAGTTGGAAACGTGGAAGGTTGTCATTTACATCCTGCAGGATCAAGTTAATAGCCATGAAAGTTGTGGATGACATGGTCTCAGCCTTCACAACCAGACGGAGCCTGGGAGTATCTTCAAAGTCCAGTCCACTGGAGCTCTGCACTTGGATTTCACCTAAAGGTCACACAGGTGAAAGAAGATGTTTAAATCAAAATCTAATTGCTTATCATCTATTACTAAAAAAACACTTTTATTAGGAATTTCACCTGTTGAAGAGCTAATAGTGAAGGCCTGCTTTTTGTTCCCACTGAAGAGGCTGTAGCTGATACCCTTACGTGTGCCATCTGGGTGTTGAGCCTGAGCCTGAGCCACAGCTGTGCCTGTAAAGCAGAGAAAATATTTAACTCTGGTAGCAGAAAGACTGACAAATGGTATAAAGGCACAAATTAATTAAAGCCTAATTAAACCCTAATAAGACTGTATTGGCATCCAACCTTTTGCAGCATTCTCTTGTATGCTGACATCTCTGGCATTCCTCGAGAAGCGAATACCATTGTACTCCACCTCCTTCACATAAATCACCACCACTCCCTGTGCAGACTGAGCTGGGCTGCCCTGGTCCATTGCTTCCACAATCAATGTCCTCTGAGCCTGGGTCAGATCTCCCAGTGGCTCGGTGGCTTGGATCTCCCCAGTCAGGGAGTTGATGCTGAAACCCTTCACTGGCATAGCAAAACGGTAAAACACAGAACCATTGGCTCCAAAGTCCTTGTCCTCCGCCTTCATGGTGGCTAGAACCCGCTGAGAACGCGTGATGGACACTTCAATGACCAGCGGATCCTGAATGAAGATGGGAGTGTTGTCGTTGACATCTAGGATGGTGACTGTTACCTAGAAGGAAGAACACACATGCGGGTTAAGTAGACAATTCACTATGAAAAAGTAATCCCCTAATTCCAACATGTGAAAGTAAACACCTTCAACTCCTAACTTCATTTACCTGAGCAGAGGTATTCATGGGTGCAGCAGGTGAAAGGTCAACAGCAAACACCTGGAAGCTGTATGATGCCAGTTTTTCCCTGTCCAAAAGCGCTGATGTGGTGATACGGCCAGTGTTCTCATCCACATTGAACGTTCCATGCGCCTCTCGGCTAAGGAAGTACAAAACCCTTCCATTCAAGTCCTCGTCAGCATCTTTGGCAGACACCTGGAAACAGAAAAATACAACTTTTATCATAAAGTACTGCTTTTGATGCATCAAGACATTCTCTACAAAAATAACATATCCATTATGTCTGTAATGATTGATACAAGCATATCTTGTGATTCTCTGATCATCTTAATTGCCATTCACCTCCAAAACTTGTGTGCCCTCTCTAGCATCCTCTGACACTTCCACAGAGTAGCTACTTTTGCTGAAAACAGGGCTGTTGTCATTGACATCCAGAACTTTTATTTCCACCGTTACACTGGTGCTGAGAGCAGGGATGCCTCGGTCCGTGGCCACCACCTCTAGAGTATATTCTGCCTTCGTCTCCCTGTCTAGGCTGCGTGATGTAGACAGGGAGCCTGTGGTCATGTGGAGCTGGAAGTCTCCATCAGGGTCTCCTGCTAGATGGAAGGAATACATATGGCAGAAGGCAGACATAGTTTTAAATTCAAGAGTTTCTTTGAATGTGTGTTAAAAGGCAGATCATCTGTGCCAACTCTGCACTTAAGTCAAAGTTTGAATGCACCCCAGACAGATATTAAATGTATTTTTTCTGAAATAAAACAGAAGAATGTCAAGAGTGAGACTAGGGTAGCTATACTGGATGTAGATCTGATCTTTCATATGGAAGGAATAGAACCCCAGTGAAAAGCAATACATTAGCCTAAATGCTTCACATTTCAGATATCAACAAAAATGAAGTGCCTACTGCACTAATCTGTCAACAACCCATAAATATACAGTGTATTTGTCCATTCCCAGTGTGAACAAAAATGTTTTTAAAACCACAACTGCAGCAACTGAGGTGAACTAAATAACTTTAGGCCCATTCTAATAAGATATATGGGATAGACTAGCAGTGCTCTTTCTTACCAGTAATCCTGTACTCCAGCTCTCCGCCAGGACCTGAGTCAGGGTCTGTGGCCTTCAGCAAGCAAAGCTCTACAGGTGCTTGGTTTTCTGGAACTTCAAGTTTGTACCATGGTTTTGCAAAAACAGGCGCATTGTCGTTCACGTCCTGCACCTCCACACGGACTACAGCTTTGGCAAAGTTAGGAGGCAGACCTCCATCTCTGGCATACACTGGTACAGTAACACATGGTAATTATTATGCTGATATTGTATCCCAAATAAAATATTGAAATTATGTACTGTACTTGAGGTGCTCTGTGGAAATAAATAAGCTTGAGCTCTATTACATAGACTGAGAGCTTTGTAAGACAATAAATATTTTAGTACCAGTGAGTGTGTAGTGACTTTGTAGCTCTGCATCCAGTTGCTTTGTAGTGGTGATTACTCCTGTCACAGGGTTGATGATGAAGCCTTCTTCTGCCACACCTCCATACATCACTTGGCCATTAGAACCTGGATAAAAATCCGATACATATAAAAATGAAAGGCTGCAGTAAAACGGTAAAAAATAACCATCTGATACATTAAATGTAGTAAGGTAGTGATATGAATGCACATGATGATGTTTCTGATTTCCAATGAAAGCTCCAGAAGCATGAGGCATGTTTTCATATCTTGACATTGTTCTACATCAACCATTTTTTAAATTATCCATAATATGAACCAAAGGAAACAAATGTGTTACTGTGTAAGTATATATGAAATCATCTGGAGCAGTTGTTTTCTTTAGATAAAATACCCCAATTTGTATTATAGATAAAATAATATTTTTTGAATTAAAGGTTTATTTATCCACCTTGGTCCCTGTCAGTGGCAGTCACTGACAACACAGTTGTTCCTGGTCCTTGGTTTTCCATCACCTGGGTTTCAAACTCTGCTCGCTGGAACACTGGAGCCTCATCATTCACGTCAATCACCTGCACGCACAGCACTTGAGAGGTAGACAGCTGAGGTATCCCATGATCTTCTGCTACAATGGTTAGATTGAAGATTTCCTGCTCTTCCCGGTCCAAGGCTTTTAGGATGGAGAGAGAGCCTGCAAGAAAAGAAAACTTCAGTGAGCAGCAAGTTCATTTCTTACTACTTTCAAAAACTTAATTATTTAAAATATTCTGTTTCCATTTAAAATTCTTAGGACCTTAGGAATTTGGGTCCTGAAATGTGTGTGACGCTGTGTTTGTGTCAAAGTGTCTTTATATTGTATTTATGAACGTATATTTTATAGTGTACATAGACAGTATTTGTATGCTTTAAGGAGCAGTAAAAACACAAACCTTTACAGCTTTGCTGTATGAAAGTTTCCACAGTAAAAAAAAAAACATAATTTCTTTAACCCAGTTATTCACTTTTGGCACTTTTTCATTCAAATGTGGATTCAAACACGTGCAGCATCTAGGCTACAGCTGTAAAATATACAGCTGCCAGCTAAAATCCACCACCTAAAATTGGGTTTGTTTTTTTTCCATTTCTCTGTGCAACATTACTTTGTCTGTTATCATTTCAATCTGTAAGACATTAGTTAAGGTACATGTTTTATGTAAATTGATTTTAATCAGATAGAGTCTGTGAATCAGACCTCCTCTGCTCAGATTCTGGTTTTAGTTACTCTTCTATTTCTTAAGCTTATACTTGCACACTCATCATCACCCCTTCTACAAAGAGGTTTAGCCAAAGTGAGAGCCAATATGGGAAGTCTTTGTGTTCACAATTTGCTAAAGGTCTAAGTAGGATGCAGTGCCTGAGATACAGTATGTGTGTAACTCATAAATGCCACATCCTAACCGTGTCCATTGTATGTTGACTGTATTGTGAGGTTAAAGTGCTGATGTTTCTTGATTAAGTTTCCAAGTTTCCATATTTCAGCCAACACACAGACATGAAAAAACAATTTTCTCCTCTGGTGTTGCCGGTTTAGTTATTGATACAATATCATCCATATGATAAAGGTACTTTCTATCTTATGGCACTAATCTGCAATTATTATTATTATAAGCTATTATTACCTATAGGTCTAACCACACAGTAGGAGAAACAAACCAGTAATGAAATCAACTCCTGCTAATGCACCAAATACTTGACAATAATAAAGGCTTTCTTCCATCTGGAAGTTGCATTAAAGTGTCTTATAGTTCCTAATCCCATTTCAACCAGAGCTGAGCACACCCACGTGCAGCTCCAAAAAGACTAAAAGATCACATATACACATATATAAATATCAAAGGCCGTTCACGTCCCTAGCCCAAATAAAGATCAGTTCCCATGAACAAATCAGTCAAGAAAAGCACATCAAAGTATTATTCAACTGAAATGTTGCTCTCTAAGGCATTGGCAGATCTTCTATTATTGAGGGTTATGAGGGTTATTAGCAGAAGAGACCCTGTAGACATATCACTTTAGTGAATAATAGTGATCTTCTGGAAGGTTTTGTTTATCCAGGGTCTTCATGGGTGGGATTTATCAACCATTAAATTTCACAGAAAGAGGCCAAATACTAATGACAACTGCTGCAATTTTACTTCAGTCATACCTGACCAGACTAGATGAAGTGTAATGATCAGTCTCAGATGGTGTTTCTAACTCTAAATGTAAGCTTACCAGTGTTGGAGTTAAGACTGAAGCGACCAGCACTGTTGCCTGCCTGGATTCTGTATGAAACCCGACCATTTTCACCGTCATCTTCATCTCGAGCCATCACGTACAAAATCACAAACCTGTTGGTTAGGATTCAAACAAAATTAGAGATTAGAAAAAAAAAAGTAACACTTATAATGAATGGGCTTCTTATTTATATTCTTCCTCTAATCACTAAAAGACACAGTACTCACCCTACAGGCTGGTCCTCCATGACACTGACGGCAGCTGGAGAGCTGAAGACTGGAGCATTGTCATTTTCATCTGTCACAAACACTCGAGCAGTCACCGAACCCCAGCGCCTTTGAGAAGGGTCCACTGCTTGATCTGTGGCTCGCACCACAAGGTAGAGTGAGGGTGTGGACTCACGATCCAGCTTCTGCCCAAATGTAAGGACTCCGCTGGAGGGGTCAATGGTCAGGAGGTCTGGCCTGTCAGGCCAGTAGTGCTCGATTGAGTAGTGTAGCTCACTGTTGGGTCCACTGCCATCCTATAAAAAAGAAAGTAGATGAATTAGTGACTGTGAGTGATTTGATCTACCAAGGAAAAATTACAAGCATAAAAGTTTCCCACCTGATCCATGGCTTGAAAGGTGTAAATGGAAGCACCTGGCTCTATGTTCTCTGGGATCACAATGGTAACAGGGTCTTCTGTGAACTGGGGGGCATGGTCATTGCTGTCCTGCACATTGATATCCAGCTGCACCAGGTGGCTACTGGGAAATGCTTGGGAGAAGTCTGACACTTCGATATGCAGAGTGTACCTTGATCCCTTCTCATAGTCCAGCTCACGTACCAGATACACATCGCCTTTTAAACGGTCCACCATGAAAGTCCCATCACGGTCCGTCCCCCCAACGATGAGATAAGTCACCTGGCCTTCCAATATGGCAGAATCATGCTTCTCATGTTGCTGGACTGAGCCAATGATGGAGCCCGGAGCAGCCCCTTCAACTGTGTTTAGGGTCATGGAGAGCATGTTGGGCTTGGGGCTGGACCTGGAGGTGCTGAGAATCTGAATGAAGGGAAACTAGGGTCAAATTGACCGTTTTCTGTATTATTTGTTGTTAGTTATTTGACTTAATGGTAATCATTAATGTCATGTCATGTAATTGACTGCTTCTTAATCATCTCTGTGCCTAAAGTGAAAACGTGCACTTTATATATGAACTTGCACATACTACCAAAGGAGAAAAGTGTCAAGGAAAGTGCTGTTCTCTGTATGTTGCTGGGTCTGATTTCCTTTGATATTCTCCAGACAGTGTAGCTATAGTGCATGGTTCTCACCCTAACCAATCCCTAAACATAGCCTTGGACTGCAGTCTGGTTCTGTTTTGTCGTTATTACTGTAATAACCCTCACAGGCATTCTCACTGTGCATGAAGACTTTATGCATAATCCTTTTGGTAAATATCTCATCACTTCGGCATTTGGCTTCAAGATAAGAGTCAGGGTTTGTGACCTGTGACAATATAATGAAGGGTGTGATGGGAAGGAAACTGTAAATATTCCAGTTCAAACAATGAAGAGCACCAAGTGCAGCCTCTACATGCAGCAGTGTGTTCAGATGAAAAACAAACAAGTGCCAGACGGCTTTCGCCACTTTAAGCAGCAGCCTTAGAGCCCAATATTGTTCTGTGACCGTAAAGACAGCAAACATGAAAAAATGTAAACACGCTGGTTTCATCAAAATCATCTATTTCATCATCATCAAAATAATATATATAGGCACACCATCTTTTGCTTTCATTACCAAGATCTCTTACAATGAATTACAACTTTCTCCATGTGCAGACTTCTACTTCTTCTTCTGTACTTCTTTGTAATGACGCAGCATGCAAATCACAGCACACACGCACACGAAACAAAGTGGAGCAGTGATTTTAAAATTCACTGAGATCCATCTGTAAATTGCAGTGAGGTGCATGATGTCTTTACATTACAAATTTTTGCACACAGAGTGACAGACCTATAGGTGGTTAAAGTCTAGTATTTTTTTTGTAATTTGCTCAAATACATCACAGTGTTTCAGTTATCTTGAATGTGGTGCTTTACCAGAAGTCAATTGTACTACTTCGCTCTTTCCTACACAAGCTAGGTAGCATGTGTACTGTTGTACTTATATCACAGCGTCTTATTTTACCTGCAGCTATTTGAAATTTTATCTAGAAATCGTTATCTGGAAATGTTACCTCATGAGAGAGTTTGAACGTGTCGTTACAGTGAGCGTGTCTTTGTGCATGTGTATATCACATCACATTAGCTACCGTGTAGTGGCGTATTGCCTTTCTTTCTATGTGATTTGATGCAGCTGGATTTCATCAAATCTCATCTGGGAGCATTTGATTCTATGGTGCCTGTTTCCCCTCTGTCTAATCTCAGTGTCACACGGTGTCCAGGGAGCAGGCAAAATCTAAGGCAAGCACTCCCGCTGTAATTAGCATCCTTTTCCTTTCTGAAATCACATCTCATAAAAACAATGAGCTCAAAGCTCCAAAGTCTTAGCAAACCATCACCCTTCTCTGGCTAAATGCCTGTGTGGCAGACCATATTCTTTCCTGCTGTTGAATTCCTGATATTGTATGTTGATATGCAGGATTGACTCGCCTAAAGAAAGTTCAGAACAATAACTCAGTCCAGACCAGCTCCCTCCTGCAGATTGGGGTTTCTCGCTCTGGGTTTTGGTTACCCTACTAACCTCTGCAGCAGGAAACATGCACTAGATTGGATAGATGCTTTTGTTTGTGTAGGCAGAGGTTCAGTTTCTCTCCCTCTCATATTTACCTCCTTTTTCAATTCCTTTGACACATATACTGTTCATTTTGTGCACAGTTTAAGGAAATTACTCGCAGCAAGGAATGCAGAAGTACTGAGGTAATGTGTAGATCTGACAGTTTTTGGCTCAGTCATCAAACTGGCTTTTGTTTTAAATTATCAGATGTTTCTGAGAGGCAGCAAATGTGCGGATGTTTGTGCATACAGTTGTATGCTGTAAAGTGTAAATATTATGTTTACTTGTATCCGTATCTGGCAGGTGGAGCTGAGGCCTGGTGTGCCGTGGTCAGCAGCAGTCACAGTGAAGGTGTACTCGGCTCGCTCAGCCCATCTCAGAGGCGAGGCGGTTCTCAGCTCGCCAGTGGTTGGGTTGAAGGAGAAACGCTCTGCCCTAGAGCCTTGAGAAGATGAAACAACTATTGATATTAGGTAAAGGTAATAGTGATCAAACAGTAGAAACACAATTTAACTATTATATATGTATGTGAATGTTTAGTAATAGTTTAATATTTGATATGCATAATTATAGAAGAACTCTCACCTGATAAAGAGTAATATACAGTTCCATTCTCTCCCTCATCTGGGTCCTTAGCTGTCACTGTCCCTAGAACTGTCCCAGATGGAAGTCCTTCCATGACCTGAAATGGAGAAGGATTGTTATTCATATCATAGTTACAATAAAAAAGGATTACATCATCATCAGCTCAAATATCATAGTGTTAGACTTCAAAAATGAAAAATAATGCAGTGGAGCAGCACAGAAGTCAAAACAAATGTGACTTATATTCACAATATATGAATCATCTTGCAAAGCAGCTGGATCTCTCTCTGCCTCATTTAATCAATCTAATTTCCCACATCCTCACCCGAATGAGCAACTCCCTGTCCGGCCTGGCATGAGTGAAGCTTGGAGCATGGTCGTTTTCATCCAGGACAGTGATATGAGCGGTTCCGGTGGCACTGCGGGGAGGCGTACCGCCATCCTGTACGACCACAACAAGCTGGTAGCTGGACTGCTGCTCTCTGTCCAGGGCGAGTCGGGTACTGATCTCACCTAATAGAAAAGAGGAACACAAAGGGAGAAAGGCCTTAGTTTGCTTTAATCGCAATTATTATTTAGGGAGTCATCATGTTAACCATGGATTATTACTTATTGATGGAAAATCATTTTGTAGTTCTTATGGAATAACTACATTTGTAATTAATGTACATTTTGTAAAACTGCTCCACTTGCACCCACATAAGTTGTGTTTTTTATCATACCTGTATGTGAGTTGATCTGAAAGTTTCTGTCAGTGTGCAGCAGCCTGTAGGTGAGTTGAGCGTTTAGTCCTGCATCTCTATCTGTTGCAGACACCCTGCCAAAGCCTGTCCCTGCTAGGAGGTTCTCTCTGACAGTCAGGAACACCCTCTCCTGGCTCAGTCTGGGAGAATTGTCATTCTCATCAGTAACCGTTACCCTGACTGTGGCACTGCCAGTTCTCCCAGTCCCTCCTGGCCCTGAGGTGGCCAGGACAGTCAGCAGATACATGTCTTTGACCTCTCTGTCGAGAGAGCTACGGACAAACAACCAACCACTATCTGGCATGATGCCAAAACCGGCAGCATCACCATCAGGCCTAAGTCGATAGGAAATAGCAGAGGAGGAAGATGAGGAGGAACGCCCACCATTCCCAGAAGCCTCTCTGTTGAGTGCTCGAACCTGAAGGAAACGTGTGTTGAGCGGTGTGTTTTCCCGTAGCTCCACACGGTAGGTAAGGGTGTCAAAGTTTGGGCCTTGCGCATCTTGTGCTTGGATATGAACCACAAGGGTGAAGGTGGAGCTAAGTTGAGGTGCTCCACCATCCTTGGCTACAACCTGAAGGTCATATCGTGGGACACTTTCATACGACAGACTCCCAATCAGACGTATCTCCCCACTTCCCCGGTCAACGCCAAATGTCCTCTGACCACTGCTGCCTGCAGCACCAGCAGAGACCAGGTCAAAGCTCAGCTGACTGTTGTGACCAGAGTCCTTGTCCGTGGCCTGAATGCGGTAGATAACACTCCCCATTTTGGTGACCTCAGGTAAAAGAAGAGACTCTGATGACGAGGGGAGGAAGGTGGGGGCATTGTCATTGACGTCTGAAATTGTTATGTGTACTCGGCTGGCTCCATATGCTGGAGGAGAGCCAGAGCGTGCCTGGATCTCCAGGTCAAGACTGGAGCAAGTCTCATGGTCCAGAGGGAGGGCTGTGCGTATGGTACCAGTAGCACCATCGACTGTGAAGAAACCATCGGGGTCTCCTGAAGAGATCGAGTAGAAGATATCCTTAGAGACACCTGGGGGAAAACAGAGAGAGAAAGCCAAATGAACAGAAAGACATTGAGAACAATGGAATATGACTAAGCCTAAAAACCATCATCAAATAAATGATTCATTTTTTCACAATTTCCTCCAAATGTAATTCTATTATAAATTCACATGACAGATCCAAAATTTCTTCTAGTAGAAAAGGATGTGCTGTGTTTATTTCAACTCATACCTCATGTACAGTTACAGAAACAGAGATAGTGTATGTCTGTCAACTACACCACAGAGAACACTTCATTCTGACTCCCACGTAGAATTACAGTCCCTCCAACATTAATAGTGGACAAAAAAAAAGTCTGGCCACAGTAAAGCACTGCGTGTGCATTGTGTGATGGATGCAATTTCTTAAGGGAGTGTAGGCTCTTATTGCTTGATTATTTGTACAACTGCTGGAGTGAGTGGTAAGGCCTTTTGCACTCACCAGCACATTAGCGTTAGCAGAACATTTGTGTTCTGGACTTTGTCAGATAAAACAGATAAACACAAGACAGGAAAGACTAAAGGCAGAGCAGACACAGACATATAATAGAGCAGAGAGAGTAAATATAGCATTTTATTCTAAGACAACATCAAAGTGCAGGCGTCCTCACCTGTCTTAGTTGCAGCACGGACCACTCCTATTGCTGTTCCCCTGAGAACATCTTCAGACACAGTGAAGAAATACTGTGCCTGTTCAAACACAGGAGACGCTACTGAGCCTCCCACCACACTCACATTCACCCTGGCATTGACTGGCGCCGTCAGACCACCACCATCCTCAGCTGATATCACCATGGAGATTACAGTGTTGGCTTTGCCGTGTAGTGAGCGTGAGAGAGAAATCACACCTGCAGAGGAAGAAAGATAAGAAAAGATAACTTGGCTTTAAACATTCATTAAATACTGCCTTAAAGGCCGAAAGTAGTAATGAAAGAAAAAAAAAGTATGAAGTTGGAATGCTGGAACGAATACAAGACATAAAAGTTGTACATTTTTGTACTGTACAAAAGCTGTACGTTTTGTTTTCTGGTTCTTTTGCTTTATTTACTGTTTTAGTAAATATGGTGCAGTTTTGACTCAGTTGACCAAGCGTGTGTGGGAATTTGTATATACCGGTATCACATTTTTTACCTATCCATAGCAATGTATTATACATACCTGTGTCCTTGTTGAGGGTGAAGAAAGCAGAGCCTCCTCCAGGCAGTGTGCGGTAGGTCACCCTGCCATTTTCCCCAGCATCAGGGTCATTGGCTGTTACCTTGACGACTGAGGTTCCCGGGGCACTATGGGTACTGAGACTGACTGTGTAGAGGACTGGATAGAAAGTTGGCCGATTGTCATTAATGTCCACCACGGACACCCGCACCCGAGCCACTGAGCTCAGACCACCCTGGAAATTAGACCAATGTAAAAAAGATACAAGGTCACACGAGCAGGCACCAATGCTGTAATCATGTTATGGTACTGTAGTAGACAAGTCTGTTGAAATCAAGAGAGGCTAAATCATAGAAATAGACAATTTAGTTAAATCACGTTTTCCTCCCCCCTTTCAGCACAGTATATCCCATAAGACAACGTTGGATTTGTTTACTACCTCTTACTGAAATGCGTCAGTCCAGGACGTTTTATTGAAAAGAAAAAAAAAAACTAAGGAAAAAATGACATTAGATTTATGTCTCACTGTAAAGACAAAGCAGCTGTAAAGGGAGAAAAATACAAGTTCTCTGTTGAAGATCCCTAAAATATGGAGCCAATCAACCACTATATGCATTTGTCAGCACAGAGTTTGCACTCATTACACTGTATCTGCGGGCTTAGTTTTATGAGACCATTAAAAGCGGGGACAGTCGAGACGAAGGGAACAGACACCAGCTGGGTTAAGCTGGGAATATTCTGGGGCTGGAAGAGAAGACGTATAATGTGTGTTGAGTGGTGAATTATAAACCCAAATTCAATTTTTACCTACTTTACACAACCACTACTATGACTGATGTACTGTACAGCAGTGGTTATGCAGCTATTTCTATATGTAGAGTAACACAGGAGAATGATGGCTTTATTGCACCTCATACAGTGTTTCAATTTAAGTACATCCATTGTGGTGAATTGATACTTGATAAAATACACAACTCTACTGGGATGATTCTAGAGCAAGAAGTGTGTAAGTGTGGTATCATATTTAACCTGAGTGGCATCATTGTGTAGTAAAATGTAATTCAGACTGTTTAATATCTGTTTTTCTACTTTTTCACCTTTTTTCCTCCCTGTACCATTCCTCACTCTGTTTTCCTCTGATTGCTTTACCATGCTGTTGTCCGTCTTAAATTATTTTTGAAGACACTGGGTACTGGACAGGATGCTTTCAATGCTTCTTCAAATGTTTCCTAAATATCTTTTTGATCAGATTTATTTGAGTGCAGCTGCATACATATTTAATTTTCTTTGATCAGATGAAACATTACTGTGTCAGTGGATTATGTGTTTGACCATAAAGCAGCATAGAGAACTCGTGCTTGTATAGTTCTGTTATAATTAAACGGTTTGTTCTTGTACAAGGGATGTGATTGTTAAAGTAATGTCAACTGAATCTACAGCACTGAACTCTAAACATGAGGGAGCCCATAGTAGCCTGTCAGCTTACCTTTTTAACACTAAAAACAAGGGGAAGCAGCTAGCCTGAAGAAAATTCACCTTGAAACCACATACAAAAGCAAAGTACATCATCTAATCCTTGGGAAGAAAGTGAAGCACTAGGTCTCAGAAAAATAACTCAAAGTAATAAATACATGGTTACCAAAATCAGAACTGCTAATCACTCTTTTCTTTATAGTTTAGCGTAACAGTGTTCTTACGCCATCTGTTGCAGTGACTGTCAAATCAAACTTGTCCAGTCCCTCATCCCGGTCCAGAGCTGTCCTGGTGCACAGCTGGCCTGTCTCCTTGTCTATAGAAAAGCGTGTTGGCACCATGCTACCAGAGACTGATCCCAAGGTGTAGGTTATAGCACCAAAGGAACCACGATCTTCATCTGTGGCTGACACCTGAGGGAAAGAAGACATGATGTAAGACATGGATGGTCCATTAGTGCCAAACAGCCTGGGAGATTTCCAAAAGCATCACACCAACACACCCAGCAACAGAAACCAGCATGAAGGATAACACATCATAATTTTCATATACGACCTAGGGGACTTTCTGTTATCACAATAATGTCCAATAATACATTCACCTCACCGGTCCATATATCTGCACTTGTCCAAATATCCCACACCATAGCACTACTTGTTATGATTTCCAGAGTACTATAAAAACGAGCACCTGTGAGAGTACTTTACCCACATCATATGTGCAGTATGGTAAGGCAAAAGGACAGATCATCTCTGTGGTGTCTTTGAAATACTGGCAGGAGACATGTGGTTCAACACAACCATGCATACAGAGAGAACCATCTCTGGTAAAAGAGATATGAGGAGAGTGTTGACAGAGGTTTGGTTTAGAGGTCAACAGAGGCACTTTAATGAATGCTGAAAGGTCAAGTGACACTGACTGGTTTTAAACCGAAGATACAGTAACATACAGTGTGAGTGATGGGGAGAGCCACTTAAACACACCCTAAGACAATAATCCCTATTCCCTTCCGTCCTACAAAGGACAAACTGTTGACACAAAAACATTCAACAGACAGAGGTCAACAGACGTTTGACCCTGTTTGTGTCATCTGCCTATCATCCTTACTACCCTACTACTACTGCACACATGCACAGAACACACCCACAGAAATATACAGCATGTATGCTCTGAAGACATATATTAATACCCACCAAATATCATAACACAAGAAAGATCTTTGTGCAAAATATCTCATCAAGGGAAACATCTCTGTGCTCCGTGGTGCGACTGCACTTTTACACACGACCATAACATTGTTTGGTGGCATTTATGGTGCTTGTTAAAAGTTGCATTCTCCATCAGATCTGGAAGACTTGAAAGCAAGCCAAAATCCAGGAAGCTTTTTGTCATCTTGTCGCTTTGAAATGTGAATAATTAACTGTTTTGAGAAAAATATGACGTGAAATAAACTAGACAGTTTCTTATAAACTATTCTTACTTCTACCTATTCTACATACTGTAACTATAACTATCAGATGAATATTGTCATTCTCAATATCTTGTGTTTACTTTTTCAATACAGTGGCCCCAATGTTTTAATATCACCATACAATTTAGAGTGTATGAAAAAGACACAGTTAAAAAAGAACAAATGTCTTGTTTTTAATGGCTTCATCATATGTCTGAATTGTACAACTGAACTTGGCCTGGCTCAGAACCCCACAGAGCACAGGACCACCATCACAGATATCCGGCAACCTCTTTTTCATCCCACCAACACATCTTCACTATCACACTACTGGCACACTACAGACATAAAAAAGACCACCTTTATTCATGCTGTTGCTCCTTTAGGATATTAAAACATGGAAATATTAGAACAGCTCCTTCTGGGTTATTAGTCGCAGTGTTACCATGGCTAGACAGTTGTGGATTTGGAGGGGTCAAACTGCACCTCTTCCTTTGGTCAGTGTTTACAGCTGGGGATTGTAGATCATTATGGGACTTCCCTTAGACTATAGTGTTGAGACTAATGCTATCTTTAGGATCTAGGTTCATGTCTGAGTGTTCCTCACATCTTTCTGGCTGTCTGTGATGGATTAGCCACCTGTGGTGTTGAGAACTGGATGAATGTATGACACTCGCATATGATTATCCCATCCTTTTCACTAAATCTAATTAAAGAGGTTTAAATGCTCATAACCCCCAACCCGGTCACAGGGTGTTTTCATTGCCACAAAAGTCTGTAGATCAAATACAAAGATATGAGAAATGTTGTTCTAACCTGAATAAAGCTGCAAAGGAGAGCCAACAGTGTAAGGTTTCTGTGGAATACAAGGGTTGGTATGAAACACACTTGAAAGTAGTTTTGAATGTAGGTTTGGACACAGGATTATGTAGAGATGGGAAGAAGAAGAAGCGCGGGACATTGATTCTCCACACACTGTAAAATTTAAAAGCCCTAACAGTATGGTATGGATTCTTCATGCTGGCAAAAATATGCAAGACAAGTCATGGAGGTACTACACAAAAAAAATGTCTATGCAAGAAAACTTTTATGGAAACCTAGGGAGCGGTAAAATAAAACACGTAATGATTTGGGGTTTGGGTGCTGCAACACATACAGCAGCACGGTGAAATGCAGTAAAATCCAAAGGGGCAAAACAGACAAAAACAGACTGGGATGCATTCCTGTATTTTGAAATCTCAACAGTTTGAAATGTGTAGCAGAAGAAAATCACATCACGCTTCATTAAATCATAGGAACTTGCAAGGATAAGCTCTGTTATCAGTGCATCCTCCTGTCAATCAATCAGACAGCACAATACCACTGCACTACACAGGGCAGGGAGTCAGACCAAACCGACAGACTGATTTGATACCAAAGTCTCCCCTTTCAGTTTTTGCCATATCCTGCATTCTGCACTTATGAGAACCAAAACAAGTTTTAAAAACACTTGTAGACTTTTAAATCCAACAAGGTAATGTTGGTGAAGATTCTCGGTGATCCAGGTAAGGTTATCTGGATGGTGAGTCATGGCAACTGGGCTCTTTTACTGTTACACTACAAGTCAAAATTTGGACACACACGGATATGACCATGTTTTTTTAAAAAAAATCTGAGTTTATAACATCCATGTGATCAGACATTGTTGATATTGTAAACCTGGCCTGAATAGGCTAGTTAGGTGGACAAAGCTGGTGTGCACAGATCTAACATTCACACCTATTACAACCCCTCCTACTGCAATTAACATACGTTGTTAACTGTGAACGATACTGACCTGAGAAAGAAGTCCAGTTGCCATGACTCAACTTCCAGTCAACAAAGCAATCTAATAAACATACACACTTGACATGTCTTCTTAAATCAAGATATCTCACAGGTCAGACGAGTGTATTTGCCAGGGAGGAATTCCTCCCACGCCAGAGCCTGCTCTCTAATCCATGGTCAGCGAGCCAACCTCAGCTCTGCACACCAATCCAGAGTTGTCCTGCTGTGATAAACAAAGAACTACATAGCAACACAAACAAAGACAACAAGCAATACCTTTCAACATCTAAATCTCTCGTTTAGTTCATGCTATGATTCTTGGATGCGGGTATATTGTCGATGGCAGGGTGGTCTAGCATTTAGGAGGCATTTTTCGATAAGCGAAACTTCAAAAGTGTCAACAAAGTATACCCACTGTGACATTTACAGATATACGCTACAGAAGAAAAATGTCATGCTATTGTGGTCAAGATTACAGTATATTAAATCATAATGGTGATTTTGGAAGTTGGTTTTCAGATATTACTGCAGTGAACTGAAACTAATGCTGCCTGGAAGGTGGTAAAAGCCTGGAGGGAGGTTGACTTAGGAAAATGGTCTGCAGTAATGCTAAGTACACCCAATTTGTAGTTAATGGGCTAAAACTTGAAAAACCACCAATGTGGTTCTTTCCTGTGGGAGTGCGGACATCTCACCTGATGTCAATAAAGTGTGTAGAGGAAACAACTTCATGGTAAACACTGCATGAAGCAGACCAAAGTATGTGAATGTGATTGCAGTTAGTAAAACAATCAGTTAATTCTCTCCATTACAACTTTGCCTATTAAGTTTTTTGTGGTCCATGTGAGCAAAAACTGTGTAGGCAACCATGTTAAACAAAAACACCAACTTATTCAACTTAAGAAGGTATTCTTCAGCTTGACAAAAGTTTGTGTCTTGTATGTTTATGACAACTGACTTTGCATTTAAAGTTGAAAATTATGTGTAATATGTCATATCTAAAGAATCAGCTGCATAGTTTCCTTTTTAACTATGAGGATATGCGGTGGTCTTTCATCTTTTAATAGTGAAAAAATAATAAATAAATTTAATTATAAAATCTACTGCCTCAGCTAAACGTCTGCCAGCCAGCTGACCATGTAATAAATAAAACAGAAATACAACCTGCATGCCTTTAGTTTAAAAATTTCTTACAGAATTTTGATTTACACAAGTGGCCAGCTACCATATATCTGTTAAAAGACAGCATCTCACACAAAAGTTTAACACAGCACACCTCAGCCTGTTAAGGACTATGTGAAAAACAGTCATGGGGAGCGTGCCGAGTATCGAATTCAGTCAGGAGTTGGGCCTGGATCTTTTGCCCATAGAGAGCCATTCATCCCTGGCTGGGACAGAATAGGAGCGATCACTCACTGGTGCATTAGCAAATATGCAGACCTCATCATTCATTTGCCTCGCTCTTCTTCACAACCACTCTCTCTGTGTCTCTTGCTCTCTCTGCCTTTCCACTTAGCCTTACTCTAGAGTATGCTCTCACTGTCACTTTCATTCTATTTCAGATAGAGTGAACGTCTGTCAAAGGGTTCACTTAGATCTCAGGCACACATCTCACTGTTTCCTATAGGTAATTCAACACTCACACACATCAAACCAGACTCATCTGTCAGTTCGATTTAATGCTGAACAGAGGGAGTGTTCTCCTGTCTGTGATGTGGTGCATATTAACAGGTATTTAATGATACCCAAACACTTTCTCTATTGCATTACACTACAACAGGGACAGATGTGACATTGGCAGACTTGCTTTTATTTGCATGTACTTAAACACTGGTTATTTTCTTTTTCCCTTTCTGTTTTCTCTCTTCTTCATAACACTCTTAGCTTTATCCCCTTTGCTTAGCTGTATCTCTACTCTCCTTCCCTCTCTTCTCTCATCTTCTCCAGATGTGGATCCAGATGGATCTTGCTATTCTGTGCACTTTGTCTCTGTACAATGTCAGTTAGTGTGAGAGCAGCTTTTCAAATGCAGCTGCAGTTCTACTGCTGTGATATGGTTGCTTGTGCCTCATACTACAGTTTTTACTCAATGCTTACAGACATGCTTAATGAAACTGGCAAAATGTGTTAACATGATTCCACTGGTTTTACACATTTTTTCAGCACATGTCGTCCAGAGACCCCAAGCTTTATTGGATTAACTGTGCCAAACAAAAGAAAAATGCCTATTCACAGCTGACAGAAATTACTTGCCTAATTATGAACCTCTAATGAATGTGCCATGCTGAATGTCCAGATTTGTTTAGTCTAGTGTTCCTCGCATCTAGCATTTGTAGGTCTAGCATATGTACACAGAAAAACTTGTACACAACAATACAGAACAAAGACTCTGGAAAATCTTTATTTACCGTATTTCAACAAGTAACTCAAAAAAGTGCAGGGCAGAGTGTAGCAGGCTTTGCTATCTCTAGTAACAAAAGTATCAGCAAATGGCACAGGCTTACAGTATACCAATCACAAGGCTGAAGCAGTTTATACTGAAAGCTGTGTGTAGTACTTTGTTGTCAGTCATGACTGACTTAAAGAATAGTTTGAATAAAGAAGTTTGACATGCAAGTTGTGTTGTTTGAGGGAATATTTGCTTTTGTTGCATGTTTTTAAAGTTTTTTGGTTTTTGAACAATCTGCAAACATTTTATCCAGTCATCTTCTGTTTTAGCCTGAGTGTTAACTGTTTTGAAAATGTTCAGTACATTCACAATGGACAGATGTGTTCATGTAAAACTGTATAATTACAGTGCGTAAAGTAACAGAAAATTGCTTGTGGCTCAAATTAGGATTTAAGAGATTTATATTTAAAGTTTTATTTACTATTTTGTTTTGCACTGTGTAAAGAATATCTGAGTCTGACCATAAGTTGTGCGGTTTGAGAAAAAATATACTTACGTCATGTTTTTAATGTTTTTTTAGTTTTGAACATCTTCAAAACATCTTCTGTTTCAGCCTTGTTTTAACTGTTTTGAACAGGCTTGGGTCCGGCACCCAAAGTTCACTTGCTTGTGAAACCTCAGTGCCCAGAGTTTCTTGAACCTGGTGGATCAGTGTCTTGTTCAGGGACACTTAAAGGAATCGTGCCACGAATTGACGCCCTACAGTCACTGAGCAACCACTCTAACAACTAATCCACTGGTTCCCTCAAATGAACTATGAACATGATATGCTAAAATTAACAAGAGAAATTTTTTCTACTATTATTACTAATAATAAATAATGTCAAAATATGCCAAAACCATCTAATTTAGTCCAAAGCTGTAAAAACCATGAACACAAAAAAACAAAGCAGCAGAAGTGGTCAGAAAAGATTATGATAGACTTGGAGTTTGTGAACTAAACACATCATTGTTGGATAATTACAGACATGCTGAAGTTATTTACAACAAACTGAAGTCTTGTTTTAAAGGCAGTAACTACCACTGGAGTGTCAGATGGAGCTAAAACATTCATTTAGCTTTGTGTTCTTTTTCCACTGATACATTCCTTTGCTCTCCAGTGAGTTGCATTCCTCATATTATGTATTCACATGTCTAGAAATCAATTTCTGCCTCTCTGTTACGACTGACTTGAGACTCTATGGGTACAATTAAGATATATGACAGAGAAGGAGAACTGGGAGGGGGGCATGGAGAGTGAGTGAAAGGGGCAAATAGTTTGGCAAAAGATTAAAAGGCAGGACTAATGATAACATGAGACCTTGAAATGGGAACAGGAGGACCATGGTTTCATCTCAGTTCTTATTCAATCTCCATTGCTCTCTTGACCTCTTCTTTCTTTTTTTGTGTCTCCCCTTTTTCTGTCCTCTCCCTCCCTCATTCTTTCAGCACCCTATTACGGCAAGTGCTTGTTGTCTTTCATGTAGAGTTCATGGCTGGAAATGATTAGAAGCATCAAACCAGTGAAGGGAAAAAGGGGGGGTGGACTAAGGAGGGAGACTGACTTCTATACTTGGAAGAAAGAATGCTAATATTATTAATGAACTTAATAAGACTCTCTTGTTTCTTTCTCTTTGCGTCTCCCACAAATGTGCATGCTTGTACACACACAGTTGCAGATTGTCTGCACTCAACAGTAAACTATACCAGAAAATTACAGATTTAGTCCATGGACTTTAAATTGTAGACATGTGGTATGGTATGGCTGCATCTCATCTTAAAGAACCAAAGGCATGATTTACAAATGTTGGTTTAACAACATGCTGTAACTCTGTGTGCCTAAGCAACCAACAAGCAATGGACTTCAGCAGGAATCTGATTCTGACTTGCTAAACCAGTTCCCAGCAGCAAGTAGAACAGCGACAGGATCGCACATATTATTTTGCTGAAATTAAACACAGCTATAAATGTGATCAAATAGGTTCACAGAAGTCAGATGCCCTTTATCTAAAACTGAAGTCAACAACTAAACAAATCAAGTCTGTTTGCGTCAAAGGGAATCAGCATTATATTTAAGATCAACAAAAAAATTCTGGCCTGCTTTCTGAAGAACCAGCATGAGCTATGTAAATACCCAAAAGCATTCACTTTACAGAGCTATAAAAGCAGTAATTTCTGCCATTCAAAAAGCTTGGACCAGTTAGCCTAAGACATTTGTTTACCAAAATTGTTTGCACTTAATTTTTCAGTATTCAGCCAGTTGATTAATTGATTAATCATTTCAGAATAACATCTCATTTTCTTTTTCCCCAGTTATAAATGAGTGTCTACCTGCTCAGAACAATTATTAAACTGTATCTAGAGTAGAAAATCAACAGTGATGCTGTCTTTCCAAAGGTAGAAATCACTGCACAGCTATTATACTAGTCACCATTCGCTCAACAGATTAGGACCAAGCTGCAAACGTTTTTCTAAAAACAGGTACAGAAATAAAGGAGAGGGGGTTGACTGTGTATGGAGGTTAAAAGTGAGGTCAGAGGAAGATAAAAAGCTGGTTACAGGGCTGTATAGAGGGATATGGGAGCACAATGAGAGATGACATCACCTTACTGGACTCAGAGGAGTGATAAGAGACGACGGGGATTTAGATGATTGTGATTCTATCTTGTGCAAAGCCCTGCAATGTGCAACTCTTAACCCAAGTGTGCAATTGTGTCTGTGCGCATCTATTGTGTGTGTGTGTGTGTGTGTGTGTGTTGGTGACTCTCTCTCCCTCCTTTAAAGATTCTTTGCAAAGTGGTTCCTGTGGGTCCTGACTGACAGCTGGCCTAATCAGCACAGAAATCGGCCTTTCTTTTACTTACTGTTAAATATTTATAGCCATCCTTCTGTGTCTAAGACTTCAGTGAGACTCACTCTGCCTAGTGCAGCAGCTGTTGGGATCAGATCTGCATGTCTGTGAAATGCCAGGGACATTATTGTTGCTCTCAACTAACAGGGAAGCTAATGAGGAGTTTGAGGTCAGGTGTCAAAGTGGAAGGGCAACTGTGCACATTCACCACACGCAGAGAGGAATAAAAATTGTCACTATATTTTCACAGTTGTGATCATTACTTGGCTTTGAGTCTGCATAGAACAGAGGTAATATTGCCAACAGTTATCAAGACTTTATAACATCAGCTCAAGAGCAGTTATTTTTTAAAACCTAATTAAAGAAAGAAACATAATAGCCTTGGTCAAGAATCAAATTCAGACATTGTGAGCTTAATGAGGCTGTGTGTTGTTACATTGCTGATAAATAGTACAACTTCTATTATAAAAAATAGTGCACTTTTACTTTTTATACATGTCAGAACACTGCGCAACTGACAGAGAGAGCCCAACATATGAAGTAAAAACTCTACACCATCGTCTTTGATTTGAGTGGTCTGTAATATGAAGTGAGAGTTGATTATCACTTATTGTCTTCCAGTTATAATTTTGCTCCAGAGATCATGAGGAAAACAGTAATTAAGAAGTGAGAGAGCACAAAGATGAGCTGGAGTTCGACCTCAGACAGGACTGTTGTCTGAGACGGTCTGAGCTGTTGGTTTTTTGGTTGAATGTGAGGATGAACAACCGAGACAGAGTGGGTCACAGTTGCTTGGGGGGAAACACTTCTCTGGGTAATTCCAATTCCACTAACAAGCTAAAACAGCAGTATGTGTTTAGGAAGATGCATCTGTGTTTTTCCTGTAGCATTTCACCAAGAATGGCAGCAGACGTGTGTGTGTGTGTGTGTCTAAATTACGGGCATTTCCGTGGTTTATCCAATAAAAACATGACAAAGAGACAGAGAGCGTGTGGAATCTGTTCGGTTTTCTCCACTGGGGCACCACAGGATTTTATTTTTTCTTTGACGGGCGTGTGGGACTCTTTGCCCACTGTTAAGAGTAAATCACTGGGAGCGGGCTCTTGGAATTTGAGTTTTAGCATTTTGTTGACAGTTATTGTTTCTAATTTGTATTTTATGTTTAAATCATGTAATGAAAAGGGTGATGAGGCTAAGAGGCTTGAGGAAGTTAATCACAAGAATAACTCTGGAATATTTTTTTCTTCATGAGAATTGTAAATTGGCAAGTGCTGTGTTATTACACCCAGTCCATGTGTGTTTTGAGGGAGAGCAGTTCCGATTATGGGTTATTAATTAATCCATCTGTGAGAGAAATGCATGAGGACAGCTGCTTCAGAGATAAAATATTCTGATAAAAGATTCTGTCATCAGTGAGATTTTAAATCTTATCAAAGTGGAGACAAATTGTTTGAAAATGTTCACTTTAAGCTTTGAACTGGTAGAGAATTTGGTACATGCTGCTGTGAAAACCATCTGTTATCTTCATGTTTACATTCTGTGGGTGAGTTTTTCCTGATAAAGCTGGTGTTTTACGGTCTTTAAATAAACATTATTACCACATCACTATATTAGTCTCAGATGTTTAGACAATCTTTTCTATTCAAAGGCCAACGAGAAAACTCCTGCCCTCTCAATATAGTTCAAGTTGAGGGAAACACACAATGCTTTCTAAACACACTACACACTGAACACACAAAAGTTCAGACTTATCCCTATTGATTGCATGGCTTCTACTGTATGGTCTGCTAAACTGAAATAGTGTCTCTAAGCCTCCACCCATTTAGTAATGCATCCTGAATGTGATCCCTGAGGCCATGGGACAGTTTCATCATGACCTTGTAAGTCAAGTGTCAAGCGTACCATTACTGGCAATGGGGGGTTAATTAACACCAGACTTCAGCCAAATAAATCTGTATTTTTGGTATGTACACGTTTCTTGCAGCCACAATGATTAATTACCTTAACAATTTAGGCAATAGGTCTATAAATATTGTTTAGTTCGATTTTAGTGATAGCATATGTTGCTGCCTGCATATTTTTGCTGCCCACATGATTCCAAGCCCAAGTGAAATTGAACATCCTACTGGAACACGTTGATACATTTTTAATGTGATTTTGCATATATGTTACTTTTATCCATATTAACCAACCTCTGCTAAACTACTTCTATGATGTTACTTGCCAGCAAAACTTTAAAACTACTTGGGGACTGAAGCATGTATAAAAGCTGCTTAAACACCTTGGTAAGGGTAGGACCCAAATATAAATCTGATTCTCCACCACTTCCCACTTTCCACTAAAAGCTCAAAGCATGTCAAATAACGAAAAGCTGATCCCATACAAACAGAGGTAACGTTCAAAAACCATTTGTCACTGCTACAATGGTCCATTGTATCTTACGTCTATGGCACTGCCATGGTTAGTGTACTGTCACATGTTGCCAGATGGAAGCTTTTAACTAAAAGAACATTATTCATCTAATATTATCTCTGGCCAGGGGCTAAGCATACAATAAATATAGCCAAACTTGAGTTAAAGGATTCTACACTGACATGTTTCAATTCAAAATAAATTATGGATTTATAAAGTAAATCTGACTGAGACCAAGTCCCCCTTTGTGGAGCAGCAAGGTTTTTTGTAGGTGCATACAGGTTTCAAGGCAAGTGGAAGCTTGATTTTCTTTAGATAAACTGTGTAATTTTATTTCTTAATTTATAAACCAAGATATACCTATGTGGGAGGTTCCCACTAATAAAGGGGAGGAGAAGAGAATAAATCACCATTTTCTGCTATCTAATAAAGGTCAAAAAAGAGCCAATACCCATCTAGCAATATTAGTTTCAGGGATGAAGGTCATTACAAACTGTCTATCTGTGCATGTGTGTGGCATGTGTATCGGTGCATCTGTGTGACTCTTAAAGGTCAAAGGTGAGCCCAACGTCCAGCTGCACCTTTCTTTTCTTGACCCCTAGAGATGGGTTTTTGTGTGTGTATTGTTGTGTGTGGATTTGTGTGTGTGTAACAGGTCAGTCATGACAGTGGATGAATGGAAAAACAGAAGGGAACACCTGTTATCTATATACAAAAGAAAAAGTGTGGCAGCATTGATTATACGCAACCAAGATAAACTTTTTTCCACAAAGAAAAATGAAATGGTAGAGGAGTTTTCAGCAGGATGTATTTGTTTTTTTTTTGTTTTTTTTTTTTTTACTATCTTTAATCTAATCTTTTACTTTTTGGTTTCTTTATTTGTTCTTTTGAAGGATGACAGATCAATACATAGCCTAGCAGTGTGTATGTCTGTTTTCTTTCTTCTTTTGCTACTTCATTCTTGTCACCATCCCTCGTCTACATGTGTAGTTTCTCCATGTCGCTTCCTCTTTCCCTTCTTCTTCCTGAGGTCAGGTAGTTAGTGACCTCCACCTCAGGGAGGTGATAATAGTAAAATACAGCAGAAGCACCCTCTGAGCTTTGAGCTTACATCTGGTGTTGAGTTACTGCGACAGTTAGAACCACAGCAGCTCCAAACTTGAGGATCCATATGTGTGTTTGCATTTGTGCTTTGCAGTTTTCTGCAAGTCTGAATCATGCAGTATTAGTAGAAAGTAAAGTTATATGGATTTGTAATATAGAAATGGTCTATGAGTCACTTCACTAGTAACAATACACATAGTAGTTACATTTTAAAAGCGACTCTCAAAATAAGAGTGCAGTAGAGTGCAGCTCATGTATGTGTAGCATTACATTTCTGATAATACACATGAGAAAGTGTAGTTAACTGCAAGTATATGTTCTGTCTCTCTTTCTTTCTGTACTCATCACACACACACACAAACACAAACACATACTGTAAATATATATGAGAGGAGAATGCTGGAGAATGTTGATCATACTTGTTAAGTCTAAAGTACTGTACATGACTCTACAGTCTGTGGCCTTGACCTCCCACTTTTTCTGTAGTCATATGCATCGAAACAGTCAAAAACACGCAAAGCTTAATGGCTGCTAACATTAGACATCAGAGTGAAAACCGAGCTAAGTTCATTGTGCTGTTAGGAATAACAAGCAACTAAGATAACTGGATTAGCCTTTCGCTGACCTGTGCCTGAATTATAACTAGAGTCAGAGATGGGTCAACTGGTCGGTCACTTTTGAGAGAAATATATAGAGGTTATTCTGTCTGCATTACCGTTCATTAGCATCAAGGTCGACGGCGAAATGAAACTAACACAGTTAGCAAATTTGATGTCAATAAGGTTAAACTATTTGAGTCCCATGGAAGTTACCGAAGGTTCATGAACTGCAGCTGCTACACAGGGTGTGTGTTGACAATTTAAAAACCCATCGGTACAGTTAAAATGCATAATTCCTATTAACCCACACACGCACACTCCTGCACACTATGCACCCATATTGTCACACACAAACTGCTGAATGGCCAGCTCTCACTCAACCCTATTACAACTTAATGAATTCTATTGATTAACCGTATTCTGCTGAAGGGGAATTATGCGTTTTACTCTACACATGCGCACACACATTTAACTGACCCACTGAGACACAAGAATTCTCTATGTGTATGTGTGAGGGAAGAATATTAGACACTGCAATTACATATTCATATACAGCCTGAAGGGATGAAAAACTAGCTTATCCTCATTAAGTAAATTTCCTGCGTCTGCATATGTAAGGTGAATATGAGTGAAGTGATGAGAAACACAGTCCGATTCTTAAAGTACCTGTTAAATCACATTTCGTGCAGCACCAAAGTCTAATCCCCAGAATTTTGACCAGGCTTAGAAGAGGCAGCCAAGTTCTTCCGAGGATAAACTGTTCTGTCTAGCTGTTTAAATCATCTTTGTCTTTCTCTGTTGTTTTTCCCTTTATTTGGTCCTCACACTTTTCATCTGATCTCATCAATATCTCAAGAGAGTACTCAGGTTAATTGTTCCATGGGGTCAGCAACATCCTATCTCACTTGTTCCTCTGTCCCTGATTTCAGTGCTAACAAAAGACAGCATGGACAGTGATGGTTCAGGCAACTGGCAGGAAACCTACCAGATTAAAGCGAGCACCGGCAGCCTCATAAAACTCCCTTTGTAAACCAGATTGTCAGTGATGTAGAGCATCCATTAAAGATACATTCATGTAGATAGAGGTACAGTATATAAACACACATGTGCACACACACCCTCCCCAATATCATCCCATCCTCCACAGCTAGCTAAGCCAACTGGAATTTCCAAGAAAAACAGGTTGGCTATGCATGATGCAGCCCTTGGGTCAGAGACATAGCCAACTCCTGCAGGGAACGAATTATGCAGGGATGAGGAAAAGGGGAAAGGGAGAATGAGAGTGAAAAAAGTAGAGGGAGAAGGAGGTTAGAACTGCACACCTACAGACGTGTGGAAAGAAGTCCTAAATCAGCTGCACGTCCACACTTCATCAGTCAGCTTACTAGGAAATGCCTGCTCAACACAAAAAACCCACTGCAAGTACTGTACAGCACAGTAGTGGCTTCAAACATAAACACTGCAGACATGGACTGGGGAGACAGACCCCGAGCTACAGATTACTCTATTGTATCCAATAAAAAACTATGAAAGCACACCACAGGTATTCAAAAGAATGTTAAATGCTTACACAGTTCCTTTATCTGAATGTTGGGAAAGTGAAAATTCTAATTGCTTAAACAGAGGGAAAGAAGCAGAGATAAGTGGGAATGGAGATTAATTTAAAACTGAATTGTCTCTATACAGATGGACTTTGGCTTCAAAGAAAGAAATAATGAGGCTCCAGTGACTGATTAATTGAGGAGCATTTTCTTCCTTCATCACTCCATCTTTACTGCTATCTGCATCTCTGCCGCTTCCATTCACTGTGCTGATTAATTACCACAGCATGTCTGACATGATTAAAAAAGAAAGTTTTTAAGCTTGATAAAGAAAAAGACATTATCACACTCCAGAAATGCAGATGCAAGTGTTTAAAAGTTGGAAAGCGTTTTTCTGGAAGTATGAAAACAGCAGCAACGGAAATGCTCCTGCCAACATTTCCAGTGGAGCTCACATCTCAGTGGACCTGATCAGCTGCACTCTGCTGTGTTAATGCACCTGTCACCGACATCCCACACAGCAAAAATAGAGGAGGCGATAACAGAAGTTAGGAGTTAAATGGATGAAAGAGAGATTACACTAATGGGTAGGATAGTGAGAGATGAGATGATGATGCACAATAAAAGTGCTGGGTGTAGTATGTGCATGAAGTTATGGTGGGATAAGAAGTGAGCATGAGGACAGACATGACAGAGAGAGTAAGCGAGTAAGGTGAACTAATGTAGTGTTTTGGATATGTGAAACAGATAGTTAAGAAAGACAAAACCCAGGGGAAGGATGGAAAGTCCAAGGGAACGGGAGGAGGAATACATCACCCACTATAGATGATCACAGAATATCGCAGTATTGATGGTGTTATTTGAATTGTGCGTAACAGAAATTGAGTTTTATTTCTATCTTCTGTAGATGTCGTTTGTCTGTTTTGGCTTAATTTCCTTCCAGAAATGAGGGAAGGACAGGTGATGAGGGTTGAGAGGTTTAGGTGGGAGTTAGAGAGGAGATTAGCTTTAAGTCATGGGGTAAACAGACCTCCAACACAGTAAGTCAAGGGGTTCAAGGTAGGAGGTGCTGACTAAGATGCACTAAGCTGCACAGTAATGGGAAATGATGGGGACCCAGCTATCACATGGCTGGTCACACCAAGGCCGTCTGGGAGCCTGGGAGAAGGATGAGAGGGGGTGGTGGACTAGGGGTGGCACGGTATATTACCCAGATCAAAGCCATGTTTGAGTGGATTTGGATTTCAGAGGTGAAAGGAGAACAGGAGCAGAGTACAAGATTAAGGGAGGAGATTTAAAGATACAGTAAACAATACTTTAAAGGATTTAATGAAGCCTTGTTAAATCATACCTTAAATCTTGTTTTCCAATTACCTTCAGTAGGTATACACCACTACATCACTAGACAATTACTATTCACTCTTTATTACAGCATGCATCTGCTATGGGAGATTTGTATCATGCTATTCCCCTCTTTTCCAACCCCCAACATACTGCACTGCTGCCAAAAACAGCTTCTGCCCATGCGTCATCTGTTTGCCTAATGCATTTACATGACCTCCAAAGGGCATTCTTATGACGATGTTGTTGTCCCCCCTAAACTCCCCAGTCCAGCATTATCGTACCTTGGACAGCAAAGCTTCCCATCACTGGGGTCACATTTACCTCAGCTCAGCATTTACAGAGAGACAGTTGATACAACTGCAAAGGAAAATTTGGATAAAATACAAAAGCAGAGAGAAACCAGGGAAAAAGGGACGACAACAACAGAGGAGCAAAGGTCTGTAAGTTAAGAGAGAGGAAATGGAGGTTCTGTCTTTAAAGTCTTATTGGTTTTCTCTGTCATTACAGACACTGTTGACTCTGCATACTGCTTGGTCCCTGTGGATTAACTATAGGCTACTGCCTTGACCCACACATTATAAAGCACTAACTCAAGCCTACTGCAGCATGCATGAGGGTATATGTGCAAAAAGGTGCAATGATTCTAGCAGTAATGGAGCTCTATAGTGGCAAATGCAACAAAAATCATTTGTTTCTGCAGCAGGACATCAATGTGACACAGGATGGACCTGTGTCTCTTATGAGTGAAGCATAAGAGAAGAGTGACTGCAGTGAAGGAAAGGACTGAATTTACCTCTGTAAATTTCTATTTAAAAAACATTGCTCCCACAAGGCCCAGTTAAAGCAGCCAGTTAGCAAACTAGTAAAAGCATACAATGGCATCTTATGTGTGGGGGAGAGCCACAACATGCCTTCTGTTCCTCTTGATGACTGACAGGGTGTTTCCCTTGAGACCTGCTTCCTTTTAAACTTTAATTTCCCACTTATCATTTCCCTCTATCCTCTTTGTGTTTCTTTTTCAATCCTTGTCACCTCACACACATCTTTATAGTCTTTGTCTGTGTCTGCTCCTTGTGTCTCCTCTCTCTGTCTTATTGACAATTTGTCGACGCTGGCCAAAGATTTTACTGTGGTGTGTGCAATATTCTTTACTGAAAGCAAAACCTTGAAAGACTAGCTTACTGTTTAACTCTGGTGATTTATTCTCTTTTATATCGAATTTGGTTGATTTTTTTCTCTTCTGTCCAACTCAATCTTTGTACGCTCTTTTGCATTCAGGTATATTTTTTGATTTGCATTTTTTCTGTTTTGGTTTTGGTTATAGTTTTCTGTCCATATAGGGCGTGTTGGCATAATTTCTTAATGGATGTTTTATTTACTACAGTCTATTTTGGACTAAAGTGGGAAAGCCAATCATATATTTTAGTTTCTTTGGGAAGCACTGTATTTCTTCAGTTCTACATTCATTCATTTAGAAAACCTGGCAGATAAGATCCTCACAGAAGTTATTGTCTATGCCACTGTCTTCCCAGAAACAGATGCAAAAGCAATTTGTGGTCATTTTTTAAACCCTTTGTTTATTTTATTCTTTTAATCTCTTTTTCTTTGTTAAACACATTGAGATGTGTTTTGCTTCTGAACTGCAACCAGCTCTGACAAATGGGCTGATGATGTGGTTTGTAAATGGACCACGAAACAAAAAACTCACTCCTGATCTGGTAGAAATGTTCTGTTTTTTTCCACAGATTCCAGCTTTATACTGATGTCTTCCTCACATTATATTAGTTAGACCAAAATTTGCTGTAGCTTGCTATTACAGTTAATAGATCAGGATCTCTCCAGTATATGATTTGGCCAGTCACTCCATAAACAAATAGGATCTATGGAGAAAAAGGAGAACACAAATACAGCCTTGATTCTTTTGAGCTTTTCAATTCAATCTCATGGTAACATTAGTCTCATACTTTTATCTATGCAACATTAACCAGGTTGTGAAAAGTCTTATATTTGCCTTTACAAAGCACACTGGTGCAGCAGATGCCAAAGCTAATATGAAAATAGCATGTGACATCATCTGGCCCTAATGGACAATATAAATGCCAAAAAAAACCTTTTAAACAAGGAAAACTCTTGTTAAGTCTTCATTTCATTTTCACTTCTATCCCTGGAAGGCATTTTTATCCTCGTAGTTTAATCTTTGCTTTTCCTCTTGTCTTTTGCTTCCCACTCCCCACCTCCCTCATTTTCTCAGTACTCCAGTCGGTGCCAGCCTCCGCTCCCTTTGTTCTCCACTAGGTGTGGCTGATGACAGAAGGCTAGGGGGCAGTAAACCCAGACATTGCTCTAATACTGCTTCACTGATTCACAGCTTTCGTGCTCTTGTTAATTTCCAGCACTCACTGGGGCATATACTGGCACAGAGCTACAAAGACTGTGATTACACATATACACAGAGGCCTGCACACATGCTCTGAGCAAAGCATGTACAGAATCAGGCAGAAGCAAATTTACACACACTCGTACCATTTCTACAAAGAACAACAAAGCAAAATCTGATCTCCCATCAGCATAATGCAGATTGAGAACTCAAATTTAGGCTTATGACAGCATAGGTGCAATGTGCCTTTTATTAAAAAACTGGCTCCATCTGTAGATACTGTGTTTCCTTCACTCAGTGTGTTCTGCCAGAACAGCGAACTGAGCAGTGTCAGGTTCTGAAAACAAAGAACGAAGAAAGAGCTGAGTAGAGTCAAACACAGCCAGATACACTTGATTATGTTGCTTAATGTTACTTGTCATCATCACTGTCTCTTATTGGACCATCTAAGGCACATACTGTACAGAATGAGACCCACTTTGACAATAATGTACACAAGAGCCAGTGTTTCCCTATAACTCCCGCCCCGAACAATTCAGATTAAACGATAAATACTTTCAAAAGTCTATTGCAAGATGAAAGTACAGTAATTTGGGTGTAGTGTGAGTGAACCTTTCTCACAAAATTATGAATAATAGTGTCACTAGTGGTTTCCGGGACATTCAGTACAGGTTTTACTGGAATGTGAGGACATTTTGCAGCAGCTGGAAGCAAAATGTGTTTTTCAGAAACAGAAACTGCTATCAGTCAATATATCAGTACCAGTGGACATAAATAGGGTCACTTAATGACATCAGTTCAAGTCTAGTGGTTCAATTTTCTTGTCTTTGGCAGACAACCCTTTTAGACATAAACGTCTCTGTCCAGAGTTAAAAAAGCCTTAGGGGCTATTTACTAAATTGTCTTATTAGTGTTATAGAAAATGTTTATGTCATATTGTAGGAGCCATTTTGGTATCAGGCTCTGCACATTGTCAAGCTGTACATAAATAATGTTAAGTAATTCTACATTTACATTATGACTTTATGATTACCTATGATCGTATGCTAAAATCATCCAGAAAGATTCAAACACAGTCAGTACTTTGTTGCTATATCACATTACAAAAAATCTTTTCACTAAATGAGGTCTCCAAGCAAGATGAAGTATGAATGATGACAATGGTAAAGCTCCAGGCAAACAGCACAACAATAAGCAATTCCAGCTCCGGTTCTTGTCATTACCCATCAGTTCAGTTGTGCCTGGCATGAAAGTATGTGTTGGATGAAGCAAGACTATAGATTAGATTGTCAGCAGTACATTAGTTAGGCTTGTCCTATTCTAACCTGCCTGGATCATGTCCCACAGCAGACAGCAAGTCTTTTCAGCCTTCGTCACACAGCTCCTTTAAACAAAGTTCTGGGCCGGTATATCAGGTGACTTCCCAGTCAAACCCTACATCCAGCCTTACTGGCATGACTTAATTCAACAATGATGAAACACAGCTAAGTATTCTTGAATGCTTGGCTTATGCAGGCTTTGAAATAAAGCCATAGAAGGGGGTAAAAGAAGCAAGCTGTTAAGAGCTGGACTAGAACATTCATGTGTTCTTCGGGACACACTAGACCACCTGAGCAGTGGCCTTTGTTACACAAAAACATGAAGTTGGATGAGAGTCCCTGTGAAAGACCTTCATGATAACCCTCTTCTGCACACAAATCACAAAATTCATTTATAAAATTACATTAGCTTTGTTTGATCCTTCAACTTTTACCCTGTCCTTCATAATACAGGGATGGGGTGGATTTCCAGTGACCGGACACTATGGTGCAGAACAGTATTAGAACCAAGACAGGAAATGATGCGATAAACCAGGAAGCCGCCACTATTGTTAGGACCAAAAACGGAAGTCCTGCTCCGGATGATATGCTCAAGAACTGGAATCTTCTGTGCAGAAATCACACAAGTAAGCACAGAGACACAACGAAAAGCAACACACACATGCCTTCACACATTCTTAGCTAAGCTGCTGCACATTTTTTCTAATAAAGCTTATCCAACAACTTCAACTTCATAACTTGTATTTCAAATCATCTGCAAACACTTGTTTTAGTTTAAGATGTATTGGATTGATGAAGAAACTAAAAAAGAGCTTTGAGAGCACTACCAAGGCATTGCTCATGCTTTGAAATGGAGGTGAAAACACTGAGGTCATAACTTATTTATACATACTAATAAACAAGGCCAACGATGAGTTTATCACTATAGTGACAGTAAGTGTGAATCATCTCAAATCTACAAAAAGATTATCATATATACAAAAATCCTTCACAGAGGAGCCAGGCCTGTCATTTCTGGCCAAAGAACAAATAAACCTTCTATAGAGCTATCAGAAATGATTAAAGTTTTTTAATGATCTGCATCTGCTGGGTAATAAACATTACTGAACAATAATTGTGACGTACACTGTTGCTGTTTATTGTAGTGTTGCTAATAAGATGATGGGATGATGATACAGTACACATGCAAACAAATAATTAGGTTTTGTTTGCTTTTTTTTAAGCCTCCAGATGCAGCATGACAGCGAGGAGGTTATTCTGGTCTGACTCAGCAATCACAGTATGCTGCCATGCATTTCACACCTCTCCAGCACAGATTCAATTAAAGTACAGCATCACCCCAGGAGAAACATGCACACGCGTCTACTGTCGCTCTTATCTCCTCTGTTAAACCCATAAAGCGAATGGTGACAGAATTTTTTTTCTCACGTCTAAGTCTCTGTGTGGAACAGCATTGGTTTACACATCGAAGCTAAGCTTAAACATCCAAATCCAAAATTCTCTCACACAGAAAGAGAAACATGTGGAAGCTATAACTGGCATACACAGCATGGAGCCTTCAAATGGCTTCAAGCAAGTTGCACTGAGCTCGCTCTCTTAGTGCATTGTCCCCTTTGGCTCTCCTTTCCTCCAGTAGATCTGCTATTTCTACACTATGCAAAATTCATTATGAAAAAGGACAAAAAGTATGCTTGTCAATCAAAACATGATTACATGGGATTTTGGCATGTTACCCACAAAGACTGACTATGTGTGTGTGTGAGAGAGAGAGAGGGAGAATGTGTGCACACGTGTCTGTATACAGTATAAAAGAGCATCCAGAAGTGGCAGCTAGACTGTATGATGCATCAGGGATTAGGTACGAAAACCAATCTCAACCAGCCATGACAAAAACTCTGTAAAAAAAATAAAGAAGAAAAGCTTTGGAGACAGCGGCTGCAGACAGAATGAGTCTTTCATTTGTTCATTATGGGAGTCGAGTCACAGGAGAACACATCTGGATTGCTCGTATAGCCTTAATCAAAGAGCTGAGTGTGAATACGACCAGCTTCTAACGGAGACTACAAGGTTAATATGAGTCACTGTGAGCTTTTGTGTGAGCACTTACATGTGCATTATGTTACAGTTACAATACTGTAATGTGACTAATACTATAATCACAATCATATATCAACATTATTAGCTGTATGTATACAAGTGCTCCATGTTGGGCCCTTTTTTTATTCACAGTGTGTGAATAAATCTTTTTTGTTGCAATCACTGCCAGTGCTTTTCCTTTCTTTTGCTCCCCCTTGGTCTTGTTATCCAAGCAAATTGTAGAGGTAGCAGATTATATAAACCAACCCTGATATTAGTTTGAATCCTTCCTTCTCTTTGAGCTCCACTTACACATGGGAAAATATTTGATTGTATCTGTTGAGAATGCACAGAATAATATACAGATTCTCACTACATGTGATATTCTTGGACTGTTCGGGCATTTTTTCAGAGGAAGTACAAGGTTGTTTGAGGACTGAACCTCCACAGTTTTGAAGCTTTCAAATCAGCTTTCAAATCAAAGGGTCTCTGTCAGCATGACGCTTACAACTGTAGGAACAAGACATGAAACAGCTATGTTACACACCTTGAATTTTGACAAATGAGTCTGAATTTCAGAATGAGCAATTCTACCTAGGCAAAGACCTCTTCTTGTTTCTGTGCCATCAGTGTCTTAGGGCACAACAAGGATGAAAGAAGAAAAAGCTCTTTTCAAACACTTTTCTACCCCCTAACACAACACACACAGTCAGGAGGTACTGAACAAGCTGATGTCTCTTCAGAGTTCGGAAGAGAAGAGCAAGAGAAGTCTTTGAAGCAGATGTAGTTCCAGGTAATGATTTCCAGAGTGGATGAGTTCAGAGAGATGAGGGATAATTATGGTACTAGTTAGGTTAGAGCTATGTGCTGTGATGTATACACTCTAAACAACACAGACAGACAACACAGTAAAGAGACGCATTCTCAACATCCAGGGTAAGTAGTTTGATGCCTTGCGTCTGGTTTTGGGAGACCGGTCTTCTAAACTGTCGTTCCATACCAGCACATGATCAATAGGCCTGTAAATGTTTTAGCACTGGCACTATAAGGGGCATAAAATATTGAGGCAAGAGAGTGAAACACAACCTCACATGATAACAGAGGGATTGTGCCTGTGCGTGTGCGTGTGGAAGGGAGGGGGTAACACTAGAGAACCAGTCAGCATTATAAACTACCCTATCAGTCACTCTACACCAGTGTTTGTATGAAGAGGGAAAGAAGGACAAGAAAGAGAGAATGTAAATGTCAGGGCAATTTAGTCTGAAAACCAGTTTACCATTTATGTTTAAGTTGGCAAGTGATTTGTTCCCTGATAAGGAGATAAACCGTATTTCATTTTCAACATCACATCAATAAATCATCTCTGTTACAGACAATCTGAGGTTGAGATGTCTATCATCACGTCACTATGCCCAGAAACACACACAAACATTCTCAAGGAGATTATATATAATTTGTTTAGATATAATCTATTACATGGCTCAAACTCTGGCTTCCCATTCAACAACTGCTGACATGAGAGATTACCTTTTAACCACTTGTGTTCCACCCTCCCGCATACTTACAAACACTACACTCATCTTGAGTTCCACATTATTTACTTGACATGTATATACATGTATATACACAAATTGAAGTCAAACCCAAACAGCCCTACTCGCACACTTACTGCATGCACTGCACACACGTATGTACTTCAGGTAATTTGGGTAATGCAACCAACTGCAGGCAACTGTGTAGAGGCAGAGCTGACCTAAAAAACTGGAATGTGGGCCTTTATCTGAGTCCAATTTTATGACACAATGGACAATATGACAGGCTGTATTTACGATATAAAAAAGTAGCTCTAACTAGTCATATGCACATTCCACATTTTCCAACCCTCATAACCTTCATGACACTTTGACAACACCCAGCAGGGACACAGAAACCCATACATATGTCTGTCTTCTCAAAGCACACGAAATGTTTTGTGTCAAAAGCCCTGTTATAGTTACATTTTCTTTATATTTGTGCTTGTTTTTTAAACCTACAGTTCTAACTATTGACCAATGCAGCTTTCACAGTGCTCCCTGTTCATCTCAACACTGATGACTTGAGAGTAAAAATTTTACTGCTGTCAATGTATGACATACTTTATAAAATGGGTTTACACAAGCATTATTGCCATGAAATCTAATTGCCACATAACTAATAATGTAATGTTTCAATCCAAGAAAAAGACTAAACTCAAGATATATTTTTCCCCAGTAAATAGTAGCATTATGAAACAGGAGATTCGTCCCAAGGTTGGAGTCACTCTCACTTTCCTTTGCATCTGTATCCACATATTAGAGAGTGTTAGAGAAAAAGGCTGACAGATGGCTTAGGGTCCTAGCTCACCACCTTGTGTGAGCAGCACACCCAGTCTCTGCCCTGGGCCCAGACCTTAATCTAATCAGAAAGATGGATAAACCAGACATACGTATGTGGATATTTACAAATGTCTGGTCTGTCTATCTAAATCTATGGCTCAGGAGTAAAATGATTCAGAGAATGAGACAGAACTAGATTAACAAAGATGGAGGGACAAAGACCAAAGAAACTGAGAGACTATTAATTCGCAAGTGCTGTCTTGTTTTTTACCATCCATAATCCTAATCAAACTTAATCGTCTCCTGTTCTTCCCATGCCTTTGTCCCCTGTTCTGTCCTCCGGCTCACTGCTGCAGTTACTTGCTGTGAATTCATACCAATAATTAGATTAATGTCTTCACATCTGCCTCACCCCAAAGGCAGTCAGGATTAAACTGTATGCCAGATGGAGAATACAGAGCCATGGTGCTGAGATCATTGATGATAATTCACTTTTTCCCACCATTCAATACATGAAGAGCAACACAGAGAGTGATGTAACATGTGGGGGTGCTAGTGTGGCTGTGTGTGATTGATTTAAAGTGTGAGTGAAAAGCAAAGGAGAAAATGCTGAATGTGGCCAAAATAATCAGTTACTTATCAACAATTAGTTTTTGATATTTTAATATTTTTTATGATTGAAAACATGAAGGGTGGAAAACAATTAGGTAAGTAACAGTGCTATACTGCCAGCTTTACCAAAATGAACTGAGAGGGGAAGGTGGGAGGCTGAAGAAGGAGGTGGTGTCTCGTGTCATTATAGTAGATGTAATTGATCAGGACATTGGAGTGAGGTCCAGGGGGGCACTCAAGTCAAAAACTGGGAGGGGTGGGTTACATGAGATTCTGACGCTAACCTCAGAGACCCTGCAGGGAAATACTACACAGACCCATGTGTACACACAAAGAATCCAAGGTTCACTACATGTATAAACACACCACATACTGTACTGCATATGATGCTTCCAGTATTGAACTCATGCATGTGTTTATGCCTCACTCAGTGCATGGGTACTGTAGAATGAGGCAAAGTGAGGGATAGAAGCAAAAAGATGAAAAAGAACAGACCCAGACACTCAGACAAAGACTGCGGACTACTTGAGACCTGTCCAGAGTAAATCATAGTAATAGTTCCCTTTGAATTTTCCCATAAGAGAGGAGAAGCAGAGGGACGCCACTGACCAGCTTAATAGCGCAGATTCGATCTTTATAGCTGGACTATAAACAGACTGCTCTGTTTCCATAGGTCTGCTATAGTCTACATCTCACATTACCTCTGTCCTGGCACTGTAGTCTGTTGGCTAACCAAAGCTGACTATACTCTTCAAGGTGGCGTGAAGCCTACAGGAGTGATATCAAACCAGTGTCCGGACTGTCCAAGGTTAGCTTGAAGGACCACTGCGGGACTCATAATCAGATGAGGAATTTTGTTATTGTAGTTATTTATGTATGTCAGCCCCTGTCAGTGACAGAAAAACATTGCTTTGTTTGGGTTTCAATATATGCCCCCTAAATAAACTTCCAATCTTCCAAATTCTCTGTACAGTAATTGCCATTTATGACCCACACAATCTTACCAAAACACAATAATTACAACAAGAAACACCTGCGACAGACATTAAGAGCAACCTCGAGCATTAAGAAAATTACTTTGTATCATCAAACAAGCATCTGGTCTAGTCAAAACTAAAAGGTCCTTAAGATCCATATCATTATTTGGGTTCCTGTGCTTAGCCAAAAATGAGCAGTATGCAGTTTACCCAAAAGTCTAAAAGGTGGAACAACGTACACATCCTAGAAAGCATGGAGTACCATCTTAGGGGACTATATCTACATTTGTTAGATTCATAAGGACAAAGCCAAACTGGGAACCAAGTGGGAAACTCCTTCACAATATTTAACCACCTGTCCCCCTCTGTTTAATTGTACCTACTATAACTTGCCAGCTACAGATGCCCAGCAAATGTTTTTCACAACCATTACTTTAAAAAGTTGTGTTTTAATTAGAGTTGACGTTAAACCTTACAACCCCCGTAAGTCAGTCAAAACTTTGTTCCCCTTTCTTTTGCATATTTCTTATTTTTTATACTGAAGTCTGGCTCTGTTCAATGTGAATATGAATTTAGGTGAAAGTTGTGTGGTTAAGCCTCAAGGGTGGATCTGTCAGCTGTAATTCTCTCACAGGTGACGGGATGTAAATGTACCTTTGTTTCTCACACCTGAAAAACTCCAGTACATCTGACACAGTCATCCTGTTTTGCCCAACCCTTGGCTCAGTGTAGAATGCAAAGTGAACCCCAAAATGAAACCTTCTCCTCTACTGTAGGTTTCCAAAAATGGGAAAGACTAATGGCCAAACCAGGCAGCGTGTTTATACCCCCTATCCAGGTCTCCGATACCCAGTTCACCACCCGACAGTGGAATGCGAAGGAGCTTGTCTCAGCCTGGAGACAACCCAGACTGACAAAGAACTCAGAATTGTTGCATTTTGGTGCCACAGTTAAGTTACTTTATAAGGCAATTGTCAGCCAAGTGTGTGTGCGTGTGTGTTTTATGTGCAAACTCACTCTATCCACAGTGACCACTGCATTTTCATCATTATACAAGCCCCTATATTGTAAGTCTGGATATGTGCATGTCTACATGTGTACAAAAGTGTGTGTACAGGTCAGCAAAGTCAAGGTAGAGGGGGGACGTTGCACAGTGAGCGCATACCTACAAAAATGAGTGAGTGACTGATTTATTGGGTGTATAATTGCTACAGCTTTCCTCTATCATGGCTGTAGATCTCAGCTGTGTGTGTGTGTGTGTGTTGGATTGGACACTGTGCAACAAAGAAGAATTAATGAAACACTCACCACAGTAACTCCATGCAGACCACCAGCATTGCGTTAATGTCCTATACCAAGATATTGAGACAGAAAGACCGTGAAATTGCTTGTATAGTTATATATGGGCCTGTTTGCCAGTCCACCTGCATGCCTGTCTGTCTCATTTTCATCTCTCAGTCCTTTTCTCTCTCTCTTTTGTGAGTAAGTGCAGGCGTTTTTAAGATTCCGATTTTCAGGATTTTTGCTTTTATCCAGCATCATCTTTTCACACTTGCCCTGGAAAAGCTCAGGTATTTATCTGTTACCTTGGTGACTTAGTGCATCTCATTTAGGATTTCAGCCAAATGCTCTCTGGTGTATATCATGCCTCGCTGATGTAAGTCAAAAGAGTGAGAAGCACAGCTCACACACATCCACACACATCTACATACACTCAGACGCTCAGAAAGCTGTGCCAGAAGAAGTCTTATTCATCAGGCCTAACCTTGTGAAATTGTCCTCTAAATCATAAAATGGCAGGAGGAAGAAGCAGCCAAATAACTTTATTACACAGTGCACTGACTGAGTAGTATTGAAGCCCAGTTTGAAACCAAAGGAGATGATGAAAAAAAAAGTAGAAAAAGTAGTTAAGAAAAACAGTTTTTTGCTTCGTTTTGTTTTGTTTAGTTTTTTGGAATAAAGGTAAATCAAACTGAAGGATACAGCTTCATCTATGTGGCTCATAGACAAATTCTGGGATTAATTTGTCTTATTTTAACTCCCATTTCTTTAATTTTCTTTAACTACTTACATAAATGAGCCACTGATTGGACATCGAGCCATGGTTCAGGTCCTCACTCTTTTGAATCTTAGAGCAATAAAGACAGCTCTGAATTCTCAACCTTAATTATGTGTCTTTGGGGCTGTGCAGCAGGAGACATTAATTAAGCTAAATGGTCCTTCCTTTACAAAACATCTTGCAGCATTCATCAAAGAACAAGCAGGAGGATTGGTCCTGTAGCGTGAAATGCATTGTATGGCACTGGGGGCTATCTGGACAATCCTGGACAAGGCTTCAGGGTTTACATCCAGTCCACTATGAAAGCAAGGTAGCTGGAGGAAAGGCCAGATATAATGTGTAAAATGGAGAATGTGAGAATGGAACAGGACGTCTGCTGGGCAAATAAATATAAAAGAATAATCACCCACAGGGAAAACAGAAAGAAATAAAGCGCCCACTCTACACCATGTTGTAGTTTTCCATTTTGAAAGCATGTCCCTCCCACCTCCTCCTTCATATTTCACAGACAGGGCTGGGATGGATGGGGCTTTCTAGTGGCACTCAGGGATTAGAAACACACATGTAAACACACAGGCAGACATACACATGCTTGTCCTAACATCTATATACTCACAAGTACTGCACGTTTGCACACACAGGAATGTTAGTCTTTCTCTACTTTTTAGGACCTTCACTGGCATAATGCATTCCATAGCCCCTCACTCTAATCTTAACTATCACATCCAAAATTCCTACCCCTACCCTAACCCGAACCTTAACCCCTTAAACCAAATCTTAAACCTCAAACAGCACTTTGAAGCTGTGAATGTCCTCACAAAGCTCAAAAGTATTCAGTGATGGTTTCTGAACTAGATTTGTCCACACTATACTATAGAAAGACACACACGCATGAGACTAGGCAGCCTGTGAGGTGATTGTTACCAGATGATGGGGGTCGTCCATCCAGGCTCACTCTGTGACAGACAAAAGATTGCAGCCACTTTTCTTCATCCTCTCCTCATTGTGTGTGTGTGCATGCACATATGTGTATGTGTCACAGACACATTTTACAAGCATGTTCAAGTAGGTTTTTGGGGTGGAAGGGGCTCGTGTCTTTAATGGGTAACGGTTAAACCCCCCATTTCTTCTGAGAAAGCTGGCAGCTGGCGTATGTGTCCCATTCAAACAGAGTGACATGTTTAATTTGACAATTAAGAAAACAAAGAAGTCCATTTGGAGCCACAGTTGGAGACGGTGTATGTTGCGTTTTTAAGTGTGAGCACTTGTCAAGGTTCTTTGTTCTAAGATGGATTGAAAAAGACAAAAGAGGAAGTATTGTTGTGTAAACCTGAATCAGTTAGGAAAGAACCTGTGAATAAAAGCACACAAGAACAGAACAAACCTAAACATGAATTAACTTTTCTGCTAATTCAAACCACTAGGTCTAACCCACTGCTGTGTCAGTCTATCTGGCTCATATATGGAGTATTTAGAGTTGTACAAAGCATTACCTCAGTTTAGCTCAAAGCAGCGGCAGACCACAGGGATTAAAAGGTGATGCAAATAAAACCTGCACATGTTGTTTCTTTTCAGCTGGCTGAGGATTGTTAACCTCACATTAAGTCACACCTAAGGTGCGAGCTGAGTGCTTACACACATACACACATTTAACCTGTTTTGTAAATGTGTATAAAAATTACACATGTACTAAACAACAATGCATTTTCTGCATGAGAAAAACTGGATTTTTTTTGTTGGGGACCTAAAGGCTCAACTTTTGTAACACATTTAAAGGGAAACCTATAAAAAAGCAGTATGTAATTCTATCTACAGTTCAAGCTAATGTTTTTTCTTTGTTAATGTTTTTTAGGATATGAAAAACTGAAATCTAATCTGGAGCGATTGCTTTTATCTGTATGTGTGTTACATATGACCCCACTAGCATCAATTGAGACTGTATAGAATTTTGTTTTTTCATACGCATTTTGTAATTTCTTTCATTCTGACAGTCACAATGACGTATCGTATAATTCTAATTACATTTAAAATGTCACATGGCCAGAAAAATCAAACTGCTTTCCACTTTGGCTCAGTGAGGGCCCGATTTTAATCACTGCTTATCATAAGATACAGACGCCAACCCCAGTCCCCATAATTCTCTCTGTCTCACTCTGTGCACCCCCCTTTCCCATGTCTCTTGCCTCCCTGTGGTCCTGAGAGTCCTGTTACTATGGTTACCACTGAACGATGGCTCCAGCCCTTTGAAAACCATCACACTTCCCCCACCACACATGTACACAAATGCACGCATACACATGCTATCTGTATGAAGTAATGGCGACCATCCTTCACGTGGTGAAGTGTTACTGTGAAGGCTGTCTGCCTGGCCCTCTCTGTGCCCAGTTACAATAACATGACCCCACTCTCCCCATGACAGCAATGAAAAATACCTTTGGATGAAGGATTCTTCATGCGCACACACATACACACTCACAGTCCAAGCTGTACACCCTTTGTTGTTCCAATTTGCAGAAACAGACAGACTCGCCTCATTGCAGTGATTATTGTCTTATCAATAGCTTTCTGCAGCCCTGTGGCATTTTGTGATACCATTGTGTGCATGTTGTAGAAGATAACGTTGTATAAACAAAGAAGAGAATGACAAGCTACTTAAAGAAAAAAATACATATGTATAAATTGTCAATTTTTGCTGTGGCAGAAAAATGCCATTAGACAAAGTGCACGCCTGGTTTGTCACTACCAGTCTGCTCCTCCCATTCAACTCTCCACTGCACCGCTCTACTTTTCATAAATGTGTGTGTAAATCTGTGTCCAAGCAAGGGAGAAATAGCCTGTTTCAAGGACATACCCCAGACAGAGGTGTAGTCATGCAGACAAACAGACACACATGTTGCAAGAGAAACCGGTGATGAAGTGGCTGGGCCCCACCTCCTCGTCCTCCTTCTATGTCTCATCGTCATGGTAACCATCGGCACCTCTGCTACATCCCACATTCAGGTTTTCACACCACATGCAGTCATCTTTTTCATCACTTCTTCTTCATTTTTTGTTAAGAGTCCAGCTCTTAACCAAGCATCTCGTCATTTTTACTATGAATCCATTTTATAATTAAAAGATTTCAGCTTTTTATTTTGAAAAAATTAACTGCTACTCACCAAACCTTATAATGTACACCATAAATTCAACTGTATCACTGTAATGTTTGAAACAGCCAAGATTCTGATCAGACAAAATCTGACTCTTGTTTTTTATTACTGTCACTGAATGTTTCCCTACAACATACAAGTTATACAATATTCAGTGTAAGTGGTATCATCTGTTCAGTACTTCAGTAATCTCAGTTTCTCCATCTACGTGGCATGAAAGAACCACTCTTTAGATAAGAAAGAAGGATGGATGGATTTGTGTTAAGTATTGTATCCGGTATTTGAGCAACAGATCCGGCACTCCGAAATTCTTGCAATCAAGCTGCTCCTCTATAATTGTCCCCTGAAGCAGGACTCAACTCTCAACAGCCCGTCAGTGGTGTGCATATTTACCACGTGCACATATGTTAGTGAAACAAATGTCAGGTATGAATGGTTTATGTGTACATCTAAGAACACTTGATATTCCCCAACAGAGAGTAGAGTGTTAGCAAAATACCCATGTCTGTCTCTACTAGAGATATAAGGGATACGCATCACCAACAGAACAGGGTTCTTCTATCGACAATCAACACTGGCACAGCCTTTAACTTAAGATTATTTTTACAGTCAGCAGACATTAACAGAGAAGCATAGCCTGTACCTACGCTTTGTCTTCTATCCACATATCCATCTATCATATCTTCTATCTAACATACTGGTGTAGTTTTACTGGTGTAGTTTCTGGCAGACCAACAGTGAGTGGCCTCTGAAAACTGCACTTAGTGTTTTGTATACAGTCATGTAGTTTAATAGGTGTCCAGAGGAATTAATCTGTAAAGCAAATCTCCTCCCTGTACCTCCTGTACCTCCTTCATGGCTTGGAACGAAAACCAATTTTCATTTTCTGTGTGAAAATGAATAAGTTGAATATTAGAGTTAATAAAAAAATGCAAACCTTTTCATCTTCCAAACAACCATCTGCTTCTGTTTGCCACAACAGCCCCGCTCTGCTGAGCCATGATGTGAAAACATTAAGCTATGGTGAGTGACAGCAGCTAGGACACCAGATGTTGACATTTAACGATGGCGGGTGCAACTCCCTGCTTCTTTTCCTGTTGTCAAATCCTTGAATTCCTTTGGGAGGAACAGACCAGCATCTTCAAACAACAGCAGCTTGTAGTGCTTTTGATAGCAGAAATGTATGTCACAAATCTAAGAAGAGTGGTGCTGTGTTTACAGTAATACTGAAAAAACCTATTCTGCATTTTTCTCTCACATCTGTTCACTTGAGAACATCATCTAGTTGTACTTTTACTGCTAAATTCTGCAAGATGGAAAAGTTATTTCAAAACCAAGAGATTTATTCCAAGTAGTATAAAGAACTTCCTAAACTGCATACTGCACACCAGGGTGTGTTAGGCCACAGTGAATCTGATCCAAGACCACAGAGCTGAATATGGGACCACATGCACCAAAAATGCCGCTTCTCCTAAATTGACATTAAATTTGACACATCCTCACTCTAAAACCTAACTCACTTGCAACAGCAAGACAGTACACAGGCCAAATCTTATGATTTACCTAGCCTCAGCCAACACCTGTCACCCAGGCCAAATAGCTGTAAATGCTCTCAATGTGAGGCTAAAACAACATGCAGTGACTACTGTTTCATGTCAGAAAGATCCATCTTTAGTCCATACACAGCTCCAACAGAAACACATTATGTGTGATCTGACTGCGAGACATGTGCTTCCTTAGAAAAAAAAAAAAAAAAAGTTGTAGTCTTTAAAAGAGCTTTGTCAAAATTGCAGGGTACGAAAACTGGAAGGCACAGTGGCAAGAAAGATGAATAATCCCTTTGCCTAAATAACGAGTTACGTCAGACAACGGTAGACCTCCCTGAATAATCTGAAAGTGACTTGAAACAAAACTGTCAATGACCAGATTATGAAACATTGGGAACATTTAAACTCAAGACCTTCAACAAATACAGTAATTAAAGTTATTATTCATTATGACTAACAGTAATGATAGGTATATTATTAGTGACATAGCTATTTGTGCTAAAATAATGGACACATTTGAACTTGGCTCAGTAGGTATACATTTAGCAAATGGGTAGATGAAACTCCAATAAATATATATTATATGGTGGTAGCTAAAAACACAGTTTTTACTCAAAACACACACTGGAGTGGTTGTCAATTTAAAAGGGAAAAAATACACTGAGGTTTATTCCCCATCTCAAGACTACCTATTAAATTAATATTTTGTTTGTCCTGAGTTCACTGAGTCCAGACGGCAACAGTACCACAGAACCTTCACATTTGAAAATGAAACGTTGGATGGAAGGAAGTAGACAGGATTTCGTCTGGAGAAAAAGTCCATAATCAAGCTCAAGAAATATATTTTTCTTTTGTCTACTGATTTTTATTCCAACCTTTCTATCCCCTCCCTAATCACATCTTCATTTGTTGTCATCACTCGTTCATTCTTTCGTGTCTTGTGATCCTCTCAGTTTAAGATTTTTTCAGCTCATCGAAACAAAACACAGCAGTTGCCCATGCAAACAGAGAAGTTATTTCCACTCCTGTAATCTTTCCAAGTCTGTCGGACACGCCACAGCCAGCGACCACAAACACACATGCACGCTCTCATGCACAGAGGCACAGTGGAAATAAGTCTCTGACTTTTCTTCTGTAGTTTTGCATCTGTAAAGCCCATAGTCCAGTGTTTAATCCTGTCCTTCTTTTCTGGTGCATGCATTTATTTGAATTCAAACATGTACTGTTCATATAGTGCCATCTAACAAATTTGCAAAAACGTAGTATATGGCTCAGTGACATCAGACTGCAATAAAAAAGAGAGAAATAAATTTGAGGAGTGAAGTAGGTGGGAAGTAAGAAATTATCTTGTAAAAGAGTTCCACTATAGGGGAGTGGAAACTTTCTTTCTTTCTTTCTTATGTTCTGAACTTTAATAGACACCTCATGGTGAAAACTATCCTTATAAATGCTGTAGTCCAAAGAAAAGACAGTATGAGGTGCATGCATGATAGAAATGCATCTGGGAGATGTAAAGAAAGTGAGAGACCTGATATGGTCCATACTGAATATAAAATGCTCTATGCTGGTCATTGCCATGTCTGTGATCTCATGTAGACCAGGCAAGATCAGCAGTATTGTTTAATATTGTGTCTTTTGGCACATTAAATGCAACACTAGAACCGGATTGCTAACGTATGCCTCTCTGTCTCTGTCACTTTCAGCATCTCTCTACATTTGATTTCCTGAGGTGAGAAGGAAAAAAGTAAGATAACTAAATGAATGATTCATTTGTGAAAACAAATATCTGTAACTGCACTGTCTTTGACCCCTAAAAGGAAAATAAATAGTATGGAGAGGACTGGGACTCAGCCACAACAGCAAAGGAACAGTCAGTCAGATAACAGCTTCAAGGCTGCTGCTACAACACTTACACACTCACTCCCACACAGACAGACAAGAACTGAAAGTCGTGCCCTAGAGTGGTGCAAAAAGACAACAAAGAAAAACAAATTAAATGACTCATTCACATCTATTAGCACACTGTGACACAAAATCAACCTTCAGAGAGCCTTTGTCACACCCAACTGGGACAGTCTTCAAATCTAACATGTGTCTCTCTGTAAAGCCGAAATGACAGAATCTGATACACTGGGAAACAAGCTCTCGTACCACCCAGGACCCCTAGCTTATTGACCACCTGCTGTCCCAAACTGCTGAACTCTTCCCAAAGCAAATACAATCTAGACAAACATAGGAAGCGTACTAATTTACACCAACTAAACTCGGTTTGTCATCAAATCAGATTAGTGTGACCTAATGAACTATGGAGAGCCTCGGGATCACCTGCTGCTTATGTCTGGTGTGTATGTGCACTTCTTGTGCACATGTAGAAATGAGCAGGAGGACTGAAGGAATAAGACATGACACAGTGACGGTGTAGACCCAGACAGAGATAGAGAGGATGTCTGGATGGCTGATACATTTGAAAAGAGACACAATGAAAGACCAGCAGAGAATCACTGGAATAAAGAGATAGGCAGAAGGCAAGAGAGAGATAGAAGAGTGTGCATGAGTGTGTAAGGCACTTTTTTCTTTGTTCTTGTGCCTGCAGTGGTTTGATATCAGTGCGTTCCACAGACTAGAGAAACCACCTAAACAATGTTCACGTGCATCTACTCAGCACTAGTCAAAACTAACTTTTCAACTCAACCATGTATTTTGTAAATCTGATGATTTGTCAAGAATGAATATAAGATTAACAGGACTTGTTACTTTACCGTGTTTAATACTTTTAACTATATCCCTACCCACTGAAAACCTAAAATCATGAAATCTGAAAGCATTGCCTAGGCATGTTTGCAATTTTCTAAGTTATAAGCAAATTAATGACAAAAAATGCCCAGCTACATGTTTTTAGTATTTTCATAAAAAGGAAAGATTGAATGGTACATAAACACATTTGTTTTGAAAAAGGTCTATGATGCCAAGGTTTGAGGCAACTATATTTCTTCTTCTTTTATTTTTATAAACTCTTGCACATCACTCCAAAGGGGCATACAATAAAATAATGCATGTTTTAGTGCTTAGAACTTTAGTGCTGAGCAAAAACAACAAGCAGCACAGTACAAAGAAAAAATACTTTCCATACTTGATAGTCTCGCTCACTGATGGTAGATTGAATCTTTTCAAAACAGCAGAGGAAAAGAAAAAAGTTGCCAATTCTAGTGAAATGGTGTTAAGGGTGACAGGAATGAGGTAAAAAGAATGGAAAACAAAAATACTTAATAACTTGTATGATGAAGAAATGAAATGATATAGAAATCAGACATACTAGAGAGAGATATCAAGAAAGTGAGTCAGTGAGTGAGTGAGTGAGTGAGTGAGACAGAAAAAACCCTCACTGCCATCTGGTACAGAGTATTGGGCTTAATGAGCCGTGAGGCCATCCTCTCCACAGAGGCATCAGCCAGTCAGATCACACTTGAATGAACACTGTGATACGTTTAAAACACAACATACGCCAACAGCTAGTGACATGGAACCAAACCACTGCTTCTGCTGGAAAAAGAAAGAAATGATTTGCACAAACCGAACGCAACAACACAACAGCCACTATTGCGAAAATAAATCTGTCCGATAGCATTTCAAAACTGATTGCTTTTGAACGTATTACAGCAGAAAGTGAGATACAGTCAAGATCATCAGAGAATTCGGACTGATCTGGTGCCTCCTTAATAATATGGATCCATAACTTTTATTTCAGTTGCATGAACCACTGGGGCAGTGAACACAACACTAGCTCTACAGAAAAATAGCAAGTTTTGTATCTGTTTGCAGCACAACCAAGTAAAAAGATATTCTCCATATAGAGAATATATATAGAGAGAAATATATGGAGAATATATAAGAGAGAAATTACAAAATGATAAAGTGCTAACATGATGATGTTAAGCAGGAGTCGTGCATACTGTGATCGCCATCTCAGCTTAGCGTGTTAGGATGCTAACATTTGCTAATTAATTTGACTTTTGGTCATCTATCAGAGTAAACACTGGTTACGTCCCCTTCAGGGTAGCACTTAATGAAAAATCTGTAGAAAGTATTACAAACAGTTATTGAGATACAGTATTTTAGATATGTTGTACTGACAGACATGAACAACCAATTAACCAATGCTGCCATCTTAATAGCCACGCTGCCAGCATGGCTAAATATAGGGTACATATAAACGTAATACCAAGGCTTATAACCTTAATATGTCTTTAAAACGTTCTTTTGAGTTTAGGCCTTTTGCTCTTTTAATAACGACATTACAACCATAACATTAACAAATAAATTCCACCTCATTATGTAGGAAGTTTGGGTTTGATAGTAAAACCAACATGGATTTGATTCATGGCATCTGTGCCTCCAGTAGCAAACAGGTGATGAATTCACAGAGGGTGTTGATAGATGTTATGAGAATAGTTGCATAGCAGACACACCATCCTAATCCCTCGTCACATACATCCTGTCAACATCGATGGCAGCTGAGAGATATGTGAGTCGGTGAGAGAAAGCCGGAGAAAGAGACGGTAATACAGAATGCGAGAGAAAGTAAGCGTGTCAGAACAGGGGCCAGCTGTTAACAGCATGACACGATTCACCAAATTTTCAATCGCACTGGTGTCTGCTTGTGTGTGAACCCAACCATTTGTCATAATTGATCACCTGTTAGATGCCACTGAGTCATGTGGTGACAGGGATGGCTCCAACCTGTGGTCCCTCTTCACTCATCTATTGATCCTAGCAATTTAAACACACTGACAGATTAATTAAAACACCCCAGACAAAGCTTCAACAGAGCAGGGCACAGCTGTTCTGTACAAGAACAAGCAGGAGGGAAGACATCTAGTGGACAATAAATTTCACCTTCCCTTGATATTTTTAAGCACAATAAAAACGAGTGTGTGTATATTGTGAGTATGGGCTGGAAGAGAACTTGCAAGCTCCAAGTGGAAGCTGTGGTTTGGTCTGGCTCTGGTTTCCTCGAGGGTCAGATTTAGCGCAACACCAGCAGGGGACTGGTCTGGTGTTATAGGAAGCTTAAGCTGAACACCTTTCTGCTTTCAGTGCATCATTATACATGTCTGGTTCTACTGGTTTATCAAATGTGATAAGTCTCAGTGTGCATATGTGTGTATACCATATGTCTTAAATATGTTTAGTATTTCCTTATAGAGTTGTATAGACTTCAAGCCTTGGGACCCCTGACTGATTACTCTGACAGACAGACCCGCTTTGTTTATTTAAGTGGTCTTGATGGGAAGTTCAGGAGGACTAATTCCACCTGTCAAAAAAAATATATCTCCTTCCTGTATGTTTTTGCTCTGTGTCAGTCACCTTATGGTCTTGTTTCTTTCCACTACTACCAGTGAGCCCTGCACAGTAGGTAAAATCTGCCTGTTAAAATAAGTGGTCCAGAGCAATCAGCAGCTGTTTGGTACATGACAATGAACACTATATCAAAAAAATGATACCTGGATTTCTATGAAACCAATGAGCACCCCTATGCTCCTCAGAAGCTGAACCAAGTCTTAGGTTAGAATATTAACTTTCCAAGCTATAGCAGCATCTGTGGCACATTCAAACTGTGTGTGTGGTGCCTCCTTTCAGACAGCACCAGCCTCATTACAAGTGAAAACACTGAGCCACAGTCCTCACAAGGACGTATGAAAAGTATGGTCACTGTGTCCTCTATGAGCCTCTGGCTCCTGGTTCAACTTATTTCCTTACATTATTTCTTTTAAAACCACGTATTCCTATAGCACATACTATACTCAATCAAAATACCGCAATACTATACCGCTGTACTGCATCAAGAAATCCCTTCTTCTTCTATTTGTCTATCTCCCAGCTGAGCACATCTGTGTATCTGGTGAGATGATTGAGTGTTGTTTAACAGGCCTGACCAGGAACCCACATGCTGAACATCACAGGGGAAAAGCATCACCTGTTGAAAATGAGTTCTTGGCTTCCACAGTGAACACAAGTACACACACACAGATGTATGACACACATATGTACATAGTATGCATGCAAACTTCTGCTACCTAGTTCTCAACTATCTTAACAATTTATTTTCCTCTTTTGTTGAGCTTTACTTTTATTTGAACAGATTGCTATTTAATGTTAAATAATTGTTTTTCTAGCATGCGCCTCATTTACTGATAATCCATGGCAAGATTGTGCATGTCACTGCTTGTGAGATCGGTAGTGGTATTCCAGTGGTCAGGTCATTCTGGAAGTTAGCATGTCATTGGATTTGACAGAACCTCTGTGAGGCATAACCCACACAGGAAGGAATAATGCTTAGACTCTGATTATTCTCAGATCAACAGATCTCAAAGTAATCAATTCATAGTGTCAGTACTGATTCAGATAGACACCAACGCAGATAATGTGATATAGGTTTTTTAAGTAATTAACACGCTACATTTCAAATATGCTTGTCACAATTCACTGCCAGCTACAATTCACACCGTTCTCATGACCTCTACCTTTTCAGGATATGAACTTGAATTAGATGAATGTGCACACATACACACACACAGGCACCATGACCTCTCTTGCCTGGGAAATACTTTAAGGAAGCAAAGGAAGAGGAAGCAGGGAAACCAAGAAATAAATAATTCCTTTGTGTCGTGGCTCCACAAACAGTGCAGTACATTACAGATTACTAGAGTGTCTGAACTGATAAGAAGCTTCCTGCAGAATATAGCGATATAGCTGTGTATGTAGTGTATGTGTGAGTAAAGAGTGAGAAAATACAATAGAAAAATGATTAGAAAGATATTTAGAAAGAGAAACAGAGACTAAGCAAATAAAAAAGAACAGACAAAGACTAAGGGTGAAGGAAAAGAGAATTAGAGTAAATCTGGATGGTGGGTAAGATTGGTTTTGGCATAAACAGGGAAATCACTTACCTTATATATCATATTGCTTCATATACTTCTTATGATAACACATTCAGAAGAAGAACACTTGTTTAGATAATATACATTAGTGATTTTCATCCATGTCCAAACTCCCAGTCAGCCAGCCAGGCCAATATAAAAATTACGAAAAAACAAATATTGATTGCAATCTATTGTAAATATTGGTGCAGTTCTGAGATCATTCTGCTTTCGTCTCAACAAAATATCATAACCTGATTGTCTGTGCCAAACAACTTCACACAAAAATGTAATCTGGGCCTACTGGACCAGCTGACCCAATTCTTCACTTTGTCACTATCTTGACAGAGTAAAATACCAAATGCTCTACATCTCGACAGTTGGTTGGCAGGAAAATGGAGAAAATACAGAACAAATCTGGAACGACATCCATTAGGCCATGATGTCAGCTGTAACATCGGCTGTGTATGTGTGTCCATTCTGAGTGGCCACATATTCCATTGGCCCTGAAAAAAAGTTTACTCCAACTGCCATTATCCTGCAAATCACAGCCCCTGTGGGAAGACTCTCGCCTGGAGAATCTTGGCTCGGTTCAAGCAAGCCTCAAGGAACGTGCCGGAATGAGCAAATCAAGCCTTATTCACTAACTCTGGCATACATGAAAACCACCCGAGATATCTCGAATGGGATTATGCCTGCACCTAGATCCTGCATATCTGCAGGCTAGGAATAGAAAATTTATCATAACTGTTGTAACAGAGGTTTAGGGGAGTCATTTAGTTGGCTGAGGGAAACAACAATTCAACAGATCAGCCTAATTAGGAACAAATTACAAGGTTCAATAATTCATGAGTGGACACACTATGTCCATTGATTTCATGTTTAGTTCAGATATAATCATGTTAAAGCTTCAGTCTATCCTTCTACATCTCTTCTTCATTACATTGTTGTTTCCACTGAATAGCAACCATCCTTTGCAAATGAATGTTTTATGTATGAGTAAGGGTGCAAAGCCTTTTATTTGGATGACTGTACTTTTCAGTTTAGGCAACAAGTTTTCTTAAGGCTAAGGCCTTGTTAGAAGACAAAGCTCCAGTTATGCTTCATTTTTTCATCTTCTATGTTAGAGCTGCCGGAATCAAGATAAAAGAATGACTGCCAAGCTGCTGTGAGTTACAGGGGCAGCCACCCCTTGCTGCTAACTGGGTGGCTATGGCAATCCCATGAGAGGAGATAGAGGACATACCAGCATAAACTAAATCTCCACAAAGTTACTTCAAAACATCAAATTGCTGCCTTTTTCCTCTCATTTCGTTTCTCATAGCCCAGTTTTTATGAATCACATGAGTCACTCCTTCCAAATGCAACATCCTTTTCTGAATATAGGACTTTGTGACTGCTTTTCACTTCAAACATGGCTTTGATTTCCAGAATCACATTGATGTATAAACGAGACATTTGCCAGGAGAGTAATCAGAGAGGGTTTAGGGGAAGGGCGTGAGTGAAAAGACATTGTGAATAAAGAGATGAGAGGGAAAGGAAGCAGTTAGCATTTGGTTTTGGCTTCATAAGTAGGACAATAGTGTTGTAACAAGCACACAGCAAGATTGAGCACCATGACAATTAAGGATGGCAGCTCCCTCTTACAAGATGAGTGGAATGGACACAGAGAAAAAAGATAAAAGAAGACTCGGAGGGAAAAAGAGTAGAAAAAACTTTAGCTTTCTGGGTTTCTTTTACCTCTAAGAAGCAGGTCCCAGCTGGGGTGTTTTCCTTGATGGAGGCATTGTAGAAATTGCTAGAGAACGCAGGTGTGTTATCATTAACATCCTGCAGCACAATGTCCACCTTTGCTGTGGATGATAGTGGTGGGCGTCCGCCATCTGTAGCAACAACGGTCACACTAGGTGCAGGCTCTGATTCAAAATCCAGAGCGGCTGCAGTGGTGATGATCCCTGTGACTGGGTCAATGGAAAACCAATCAGAATGAGTGTTTTTGCCTTTGAGGAGACTGTACCGGACATCCCCATTGGGGCCCTGGTCCTTGTCTCTGGCAGTAACCTGGAGAACAAACGATCCAGGATACACAACCTCAGGAATAGTTTGTCTGTAGGCCTGCTGGTCAAAAAGAGGAGGATTGTCATTAACATCAGTCACCTGAATGGTAAAAGATGACTCTGCCCTGAGGGGAGGAGTGCCAGAGTCAGTGGCCATCACCCTGAGGTCATATGAATCCCGTTCCTCTCTATCCAAGACCTGATCCACATATATCAGGTAAATGATGCTGTCTTTGGTTGTTAAAGCAAACTTCCCATCACCTCCCTCAAGAGACACATTCACGTTGGCATACTCGCCATAGTCTGGATCGGTGACAGATATCCGAGCTACATACTGGCCTGGTTGGGCTCCTTCAGAGATTCTTGGAGAGCCATCCTCACTAAGGAAGATGATGGTCATGGTGGGCTGGTTGTCATTATAGTCACGAACATGGATAGTGACAAATGCGTTCGTCACCTGGAGAAAAATAATGGTGGCTCAAATCAATTTGTGTTCCATTATAGTAGATGACTACTATGGCTACTTTTCATTCATTATTTCATTTTATTAAAATATTATTATATAAGACAAGCATATTTAATTTGTTTTTGTTTATTAAGTCGTGAAGTAGGTTAAATAATTAGTAAAATAGAGATCTAAAGGTAAGTGACTAGTTGTTGTGCATTTGGCTGATAGCACTTTTTCCACTTAAGGATTATATACTTTAGAAAACAATATTTTACTCATAATCACTAAAACCACTGCACATTGATCTTAATACACTGTGATGAATAACCATAATGCAGTTACCTCAGGGTGGCTGGCATTATCCCTGGCCTGGACCACCAGTTCATGGACCCTCTTCAGCTCATAGTCCAAGGGTCTGTTGAGAGTGATGACCCCTGACTTCATATCCATGACAAAGTAGCGGTCAGGGTCACTCTGACGCCTGTTGATTTCATAAAGCACTAGACCATTATCACCCTCATCCTCATCAGTTGCAAACACCTACAAAGACAAGAAACAATTAAAAACTTGTGAATGAAGGCTCACAAGAGTAAGAAATTCTACTGACTTCATCAATAAAAACACTGACAACAGAATGCTAACCTGTAGGATACTACTTCCTTGTGGAAGACTTTCAGAGATAATAGCATGGTATCGGCTCTGATTGAAGACAGGGGCATGATCATTGATGTCAGTCACAGTCACTTCCAAAGTCATGGACCCCATTCTTCTAGGTGAGCCTCCATCAAAGGCCTCTAGGACCAAGGTGTATGAGGAACGCTTCTCTCTGTCCAGCAATCCATTGACCACAAGATCTAGATACAACACCTTGTTAGCAGCCCTCTTGGTCTCGAGTCTGAACGCTTGGCCTACATTGCCCTCTCGAATAGTGTAGCCTTGGGTAGTGAGCTGGTCCTTGTCTGCATCAGTTGCAGGCTCCAGGGAAAACCTTGTCCCTACTGCTGTGTGCTCAGGGATCTTAAGAACAGATTTCTTTTTAGGGAACACAGGTGCATGGTCATTGATGTCATTGACAGTTATCGAAACCTCAATTGTGACTCCTGTCATTGTCACAGCAATGAAGCTGTAGTGGTCCCTCTGCTCACGGTCCAGACGGCGTGCAGTAGTAATGATTCCTGTGGTTTCATCGATGTTGAGGTCACTGCCAACACCAGTGCCTTCATGGTCAGAGATGAAGTAAAGACTTGCACTTTCACCAGGCGGTAACCCAGCACTAATGTCACCAACGATGGTTCCCACAGGCTGCTCTTCATCCAGCTGGAGTTCCAGTGCCCCAAGCACAGTTGTAGATTGAATAAGGACAAATATGATCCATTGGCACAGACCTGAACACACACACGGTCTGCTGACTGAAGCCCTCCGTCTTGACCATTTACTTGTTATCGGCATGGCTGGGTTGTGCTACACCTGGGAGAAAGAACAAACAGAGAAAGAGAAAAATATCAGTCTGAGAAAACAGAACTGCACATGTGTTTTATGACATATCAGCTGAGCAATTGAATTGCTTTTTGGTCTCTCTGCTTGAAAACTTGAAATACTTGCCCTCTTAGCACAAAATGAAAACAATTTGTTCTTTTTTTTTAAATCTGTATCTCAAATCCTTGCATGACAATGTGTTAACACTTTTACAATGCAGAACCTATATTAAATACACTGTGTGATGAATTTCAGCTTTTTCCCCATTAAATGGATATTCACAACTGTTTGGATAGAACCCCTCAGCTGGATCAGGAAGATCTGGAAGAGCATGAAAATGGAAGTCTAAGTCTATCCAGAATCCACACTGGCTTAAACCACAGAGACAGAATCATAAATTATATTTATCTGAAGGATAACAAATTTTATTCACTGGGTAAGAACATTTTAAGTTGTCCAGAGTGGTTGCACACTCAAATTCCAAGAGAAAACACACTAAAAGAATGACATGGGCAACAAGATCCTTTACAGGAATTTTCTACCCAACACAGATAACAATAGCAAATTCCTATACATTCACAAATGGGAAAAAAGTCCATATATTCTTAAGCAGGGGATTCGTGAGGGAAATCAGAAAGTTAAGATTGCAAACTTAGCCTCTACTGTATGTTCCCCATACTCTAAATCATGCGCAGATCCATAAAGATAACATTCATTCAATATAATGCTAATGCTAAATAAATCTTATCAGTCATGGCCTGGATATAATCATGCATAGATACACATACTGCAACTGTTCACAAAGTCATGCAGAGGCCCAGGGTAAAACATTTCTTGCCAAAAACTGTGTTTGCTTTAACTTGGTGTGACAGAAGGCCAGATATGCTTCACTGGATGGCACACTTGTTGCAAGAATGACAATGACATGAATTTAAAAAGCAACCTAAAACTCACATGACACTATATAGGTTATACTGTAAAAAACCCACCATCTGGTACTTCCAGCAAGTTAAAACAAACACCAATAATTATTTGCAAATGGTATTTGACCCAGGTTTAACACACACACACACACACACACACACACACACACACACTTTCGCACAGTACCATAAAATTCTGGAAATGCATTCATAACTGTTCTGGCAAGTTTAACCTGTGTCCAGCTGCTCTAAACTCTCACGAGATGGATGCACATTTTAGACCTTGATGAGGTCCACAAATATTTAGATTATGTTCAAAATGAGACCAATTGTTTATGCATGTTCCTTTGCTATTTATAAGGAAAGATTTATTGAGCATATAACCCTGCAAAACATCATGCAATGAGGAGAACCGTGAACCAGTGTTGACATAACTCATTCATCATACTTTAAGACGAGGGTGATGTTGCTTTACAACAATGTTCTACATTGATCCGAACATTAATACCCAAACTCTTTGGAATGTGAATTAGTTCTGCCTTAACTAATGTTTGGTACATATTATTATTTCTGTAAATGTGTGATGCAGGCAAAGGGCCAGTAGCAGACAGGAGGTTAGTTGTCAATGGAAGGTGTTGGTCTCTGAGGACCATCCACATTCACCCGCACAATCACTCCCACAGCGCATGTATAATCTGGACAGTTAACTTGAGGAATGTCTTCCACCTATAGAGAGAAAGCAGGTCTGCTGGCAGCTGCAGCAGTTGTACATAAACTGAACACTGACACTCACACACTGAAGGAGAACAAATACTGTCCTTCTTGCCGACTCATGGCCAGGCTGACCACAACTCCCCATGTGACAAGAGGATGTTCTTTCTAATACAGTTTTTGCCTTTATACACCACCACAATGGATTTGAAATAAAGCAATCAAATTGTGATGGAAGTGATGACTTTCACCTTCTTTTGAGTGGTTTGACAAAAATATAGCATTTGCATTAGGAATTACAGCCAATTTAGGAAAAGTATCTCTATTTTTATGGGCCTCAAAGGTTTTTGGACAATGGACTGACAAAAGTTGCCTTGATTAGGTGTGGTCAATTCAGCAGATAAGCAGATAAAATATCTGGAGTTAACATCAGGTGTTGAGTTGGCATTTGGCAACTGTTTGGCTGGAGCTACCAATATGAAATCCAAGGGGATCTCAAAGCAAATGAAAAGGCCACCATTAGGCTTAATAAACAACATAAATCTATAAGACAGATAACAAAAACCTTAGGTGTGGCATTGAAACATTGAAAGATCAACAACATTGAAAGGCCTGCAAGAACACGGAAGACAACTAATGTGGATGATCGAAGAATCCTTTGCTTAGTGAAGAAAATCCTTTTCACAACATCAACAGAAGTCAAGAATACTCTGTCAAACAATCAAGAGACACCTTCATGAATGTAAACACAGAGGGGTTTACAACAAGGAAACCACTGGTAACATTCAAGAACAGGAAAGCCAGGTTTATACTTTGGCAAACAACATCTAAAAAACCCTCCCATGTTCTCAAATCAGATTGTTTGGATTGATGAAACCAAGATCTATATGAACCAGAAGGAAAGGAACAGCTCATGATCCAAAAATACCACACCATGTTTCACGGTGGTGGCCGTGTCATAGCATGGGCATGTATCGCTGCCAATGGAACAGGCTCAACGGTGTTTATTAAAGGTGTACTGGACTATACTGTGCTGTACTTTGCTGTACTGTGCTCACATTCAGACAAATACTGAGGAAGCACTCACAGTGCAGATGGACGATGACCCTAAACTGCAAAGGATTATCATCCAAATATAAAAGTATGGTTATATATGACCTTGCCCAAACACTTTTGAGTGCCTGAAACAATCCCATTGCAAGAACAAACTATTTGGCCGGGCATTAGATTTTCATGGGTCTTACCAGTCTGAGTCTGACCTGCATTAAGCATTTCTGTCATCAGAACTGCGTCTGTGTGTTTGTCAGCAGGAAAGATCGACAGCAACACGGCAAATAGTTTTCCCCCCAAGCTGACTGACAGCAGAAGTTTACTTGACAAACATTGTTTTCATGCCAGCTTAGCAGAAAGAAATCAGAGATGTTTTAATGTCATATTTTATTAATTTTCTCCTCTATTTTGCAGAGCAAGGGGAAAGTGAAACCAGAAATCCCACAGTGATACAGAGAGTGAGATCATTACAGATACCTGTAGAAAGTTTGCATCAGCATTTATACAGATTTAAAAAGCTCTGTGAAGATCATGCTTCTATAAATGTGGCAGGAGGAGAACATACTTAAAGCGTAAAAAACACAGGGCCTCCAGGGTTGTCACACATCTAAAGTCAGGCAGATACTGTGTGACCCTCCCCGCGTTCAACCAGAGCCTGTGACTTCTCAGACTGTGGGCCAAGATGTGGCGCTCACACTGACCGCCAGAAAAATCAGTTGGATGTGACTGAATTAGATCTAAATTCAGTAAAGGTCAGTTAGAATACAACAACATCAACATGTATTAAATAACAACTAGAAAAATTAATTATCATAATATTAATTATGCTGATTCTATTTGACCCCGCCTCTCGCCCGTAAGCTGGCTGGGATAGGCTCCAGCACACCCGTGACCCCTGCGGGGACTTAGCGGTATAGAAGATGATTCTATTTGGGAGAGCCAGATTCCTGGATGGGTGGGCCTTGTCCTCTAGGGGGCCGCCCTTGATGCCCTGCCCCGAAATTGAGGTACTGTGCTTAAAATGATTATTCCTAAACAGTAAATGCCAATTTTTTCTAAAATTCTACACAAATATAATGGTGTATAAAGGCAAAATCATAAAAACGAATTTTCCAAATATACATATGGACCTAACTGCAGATAACACTAATTCACATACATTGACCCATGAAAGATTGCTGATAACACAAACCAAATTAAAAAAAAATTGACCCTAATGACCCTGATGTCATATAGCAGTTTATGAGGCCTCTGAGGTGATTAACAGAGTCTATAGCTCCACTGGGACAGGGAGCAGGACACTGGCCCCTCTGGTATGGTTGCTGACCTTCACATCTTGTCCAGACGGCAGATCTTGACAATTGCTACACACCTACACAAAGAGGAAAGCAGAGCTAAGGCTAGGCACAGTCACCACACACCACACACAGTCCCATATTATTTGAATATGGGACTATATTGAATTTGAGTTTTGGGGAAAAGGAGATAGATTTAAAAAGAATAAGACTATTAAAGACGGGGGTGTGACAAGGAAAAGACCAAGGAAGGGAAAATCAGAGTCACAGCTCACAGTCCTTTTGAGACCCCACTCTGACGCAATGACTACAGTACAATAATGAAGGCATTGAGAACTTCAAGGAGAACAAAAAAAAACAAAACAGAGAGAGAGTAGATTTAAGACACATCAAAAGAAGTTACACTCTGTGGAGCGATTACAGTTATGCTCCTCTCCCTTATTGCTTTGGCTGAGTGTAAGTAAAAGGTTATTTTGATTAACAGATCTTGCTGCTGCTATCTGTCACTGTCAATGAGCAGTCTGTCCATGACATCATCTCCCTTTTGATATGTGCTGTAATGCACTTGTGTTTATCCTGGATAACAAGCTGATGAGGAAAGGAGAGAGTAAGGGCTAAAATACTGAAAGAATATTGGCTTCCACAGATGGTCAGCGGAGTGAAGCAAAACCTGATTCACTCCCTCTACTGGCATTCTATAACATGCTAATTATGTTTCAATTAGTATAAATCCATGCATTTATCATATAGATAAAAACATGCACATGTTAGATATAGCTAACAACAAGTTTCAACCTGTCTAGCATGGTTTTTATACACTATGCCTGTGTCTTTGAACGTCTGCATAACGAATGAGCATGCAACCAGTGACATCATCTTTGTGCGACCACACTGACAGATGCAGCAGACACAGAGCAGAGGGCTCCATGCAGTCTTAGCCACGTTGTATCTGGCATTGCACCCCCATAATCTGTCTCTGCTATGCATAAGCCTCAAAGCCTCAAATACACAGGCCTGAACTCTTAAGTGTTGTTGCCATATAATAGAAAACCATAGTGTTTTCTATAGGATGTGGCCACTTAAAGTAGTACTGTATCTGTATTAGAATGTGTGAGTATGTTTATGCTGCCGAATCTCAGTAGCATGGAATAGCTTTTCCTCATGCAGTGCCAATTCTAAAGAGGCCTCTCTATCTCCCTATGCTTCCTTTGTCCCCTCCTCCCACCTTCGCTCAGTCCATCAGGTCTAATGGTTTTAACAGATGCTGTTGGGCACGCCACAGCTACCCATGGCCAAGCTAAATAGGACCCAAAATCATGAAGTTCCAAGTAAAAATGGCCACACCATATCTATATCTCAGCCACGTTTCTTATACTTGTACTGGTAACAGCACAGAATTTAATTTGGCTTGTTCCTCTGCAGCTGAGATGTTTGGCATTACCATGTCATTAGCTGGCAGCCTCTTATTAAGTCCTACAACTTCTGCTGTATCACCCAGAACAAACACTGGCCTGATCCTGTGATTGACTGCAAAGTCAGGCAAGATAAAGAATAAAGGGAAAATCTCTCTAATGTTAAAAAAAAAAACAATTTTATGAAAGTTCCCAGCACGTATATAATCACAGGTTGGCTGGAGCAGCACAATTGCTTCTTACTTACAAAATTACTGAGAATGAAAGGTTAGTGCTGGTTGTGTTGAAACTGCAGTGGCAAAGAAGCTTTGTCAAAAAAGTGAGGGAGGGCTGAGTGAGTGGAGGATGGAGAAATGCTTTGTATCTCAGTTTTCATGGCATTTGGGTTGTGTGTGCGTTTAAGGGGACGGCAACTATGACCCCTGTCCCGCCTTGAGTTGCCTTTCCCCGGATCTCTGGATATAGACATCCTAATGTCTAACCCCAGCTGTCACCAACACCATCAGCACATGTGCCTGTGTGCTGTATATATGTAGGTATTTTTGACTCTATGTACATACATGTTTCTTTTCTTTTTCTTTTTCATCCAAAATTTTTTTTTATCACTTTCACTTTATTTCCATTACTGGTTCAATTAAAACTGAATGGAGCACGATCCATGTATAGCAGCATCAGCCCAGCAGACAGCCAGACAGCCACTGTCTGGACCTTTATACACACAATGAAATATACATGCATGTGCTCCACCAAAACACAATCAATATTAATAGTACTATGTGAAGAGAGAGTTCACCCCTGTGTCATACAACTAGGTTATCTCACCCGGGGGAAGCCTGCAGCTGTAAAAAGCTCACACAACCTGTGAAACCCAACCTGATCTGATTTACGGAGAATGGTAGAGTCTAAGTAAGTATGTTTAAATTAATAATGATGAAGTGATGACTGGTTCCTTGGCTGCTCTTCCTTGTATCTCAGACGGTTGATCTGACACACTAAAAAGGTGAAAGAGAAGTAGGTGTTGTTTTTCCAAATCTGGTCATTTTTTTTATTTCTGAATCTTTTAATGTCTCTCTTATTTTTTCTTATCTAATTCAGAAAAATATCAGCGATTATAGACTTTTAAAAGAGGAAACATTGTAACACTATAGCATCAAGTTCTTGTGTTTATGTCAATGAAATGTTCCTCCTCCTGGAGTTTCATTTTATAACTTATTTCCTACATAAATGTCTATGTCAGTAACATCAGCAAATCTGCAGAGGGTGAGGGGAGGACCTGCAGAGACTAGTCAGTCCACAGTGAAAGTGGGCCTCTGTGCCAGGAGCCTACTGAGACTGAAAATATGAGGCTCAAGTCCACACTTAGACTTCATATTACAGTTACTGTTCTGTAATTGTTCTATTCTGTACAGTAGAATAGAAACAACAGACACTAGCCCTGTTCTCCGATCAAGAAAGTCAATGTTGATTGAAAGTGAAACATTTTTGTTCCAATCCAAAGATATTTGGAAAGTGATATATTTTGTCATGGTTAAGCTCCACAATCTCATTTGGATGTGAAATGATGCGATGAAAATGAGGTTGAAATGTTGACTTGTTTAAAACTGCCATAAAACACCAGTCCTGTATACTCATTTTGAGGTCTGAGTTATTTAGGATGTTTTTCCACAAAGTAATTTTTGGTATGTTAAATCCCATTATTTTGCAAGAAACCTTCAACAGCATTTTATTTAAACCTAAAATTTAGATATTCTGGGGTAAATTTGATTATGTTATTCTGTGATGTAGAAATATTACCAGTCATGATGGCTTTAAGTTATCTAACCAGTCTTAATTCACTATGCTGCAGTTACAGAACTGTGAGATAGACATATTACACTTTAATTTTTGCATATCTGCTCTAACATTGTCATAAAAATCCATGGGGAAGTCAGCTCTGGAAAAACAACTGCGTAAGACTGCGAAACTGTGAAACTGTGTCGCAGCAGCAGCAGCATGACAATTCAAAGCTGATGTGATGACTCACATTTGTTTATTTACCCACACAGAGGTTTGCAAGATGGAATACAGTTACACAAAACTACACCATGTCCCCTGTGACAAAACGTCCTAGATTTTACTGCCCGACAGGCCAGAAGAAGAAAAATGCAGAGAAGTGGAAAAGTTTGATTCTGAAACCAAAAAAAAAAAAAACATTGCCAAACTCAGAGAGACAGAAACATGAAAAAAGTTAAACTGAGTGAGTACTGAAACGCATGCACAAACACACACATACATACACAAACACACGCACACACACTAGCGCATTTATGAAGCCATAGATCTGGAGGTGACTTCCAGCTACAAGTGCAGCTGGAGGCAATTCTTCAATATCTTAACCTTCGAGTTCATGCTCCCAAGTGAATGTGCACTAATTTTTGTTTCTCTGATGAGCATGTGTGTTTGTGTGTTTGTAAGAATAAGCGATATGAGAACAAGAGTATAACAACAGAACCACAGAGTCAAAAAAAAAAAGTGTGTGTTGAGATGAAGGTGAAGCAGCAGCTGCCATGTACCATCAGTCATCACCCCTCCCTGTCTAGCATGTTTAATGTCCCACAAGGGCAAGTTGTTGAGTTAAACCATCCATGTCCATGCCTTTCTGTCAAAGATTATTACTTCACTGATGAAACTTGGCTAAATACCCTTTTAATGGTTCAAATTAACAGTTTCTCTATTCATAATTTTCATTTTGAGATAACTCAGAAGAGAGTTTCCACTTAGTCCTCAGTAGTGGAAAGTAGAGCACTGACTGGAAGCAATTAAACATCAGGAAATATTCTTATTTCTGTTGAATGTGGAAGACATTATAATTAACAAACATGCCATTTGGATGTATAATGTTCTAAAACATGGTGCACGTGTTACAAACACACAATTATGGTGATTTATCTTTTGGAATTTGTTAAATTTAGTAGTATTAGACTGTGTGTGTGCCATATGCCTGAAGTGATGGAACTTGAGGATTACTATATTCACATGTTCATGTGATCCAATCCAATGAAAATAATCACTTAATTCATCAAGACTACTGTACTGTAGTACTGTATACTGCAATAGGTGGGTACTTGACTGCTTGATTGTGCTTTAACTACCTTTGTAAGGACAGTATATGTATCTACTTGCAATTCCCTGGAGGATTATCCTACCCTTAAATCCCTAACCCCAATCTTTACCCCAATCTAGCTGTGAACTTTAAATTCCAATACGAATGATTGACTTTGGGGGATGGCTCTTAGTTCCCAAATTGGAAATTGAATACATTAGCATACACACATAAAATTACATCCAAATTATCGCAGCATTTGTTAAGAGGAAGAGTTGAAAGTTAAAACATTCAGCTGACAGCCAAAACAAAGTCAGCAAAATGGAAACCAAAGACCCATTTAGTAAATTAAACACACATACAGGCAAACACCCACTTTAATATTGTCGCATTACAACCTGTGAACAAAATCTGCAACGTGGACTAACAGCAAACCAGGCACAAAGTCATACCAGGTCATGTTATTGTTTCAGTAAACATATCAATAACAAAAGTGATGAAATGTTTTATGAATTGTTTGCCAGTTGCCAGAACATTTTTTGGGTAAGATGAGGTCAGTATCAGCTGGTGGTTAATTTCACTGGGAGAGGCTGGGAGCTTGATATGTCTTTGGTTAACAGATCTGGGGAACTATCAAAATCTGTAATTACTCTTCTCTAAAAAAGGATGTAGGACAGTGACTCGCCTTATTATTCTCCTCTAACTCTTGGGGTAGTGGCGCGACAACAGCTGTTCTCTAAGAGAATGCCTTTGTATCATGTTACTGCGTTATATTTTGTGGTAAGCCAGGGTATTAAGTCTGTCTGTCGTTGTTTTCATTTGCTTTAGGGAATGTAACAGACATCAATAATCATGATATCAATAACAACCAAATTAAATCAAAATGGGATGTGATAGATGGGTTTCCAAATGAAAATTTAACTTCTGAACTGATCAAAAGCACTTGCAACTGCTTTCTTCTAGCCAGCTGTCTTCTCCCTGCTTTTGTCTCACATCAGCCAAATGCATCCAGTCACCGAATCCCTCAAGTTGCATGACACATCGCTTTACCTGAGCCCTGCATGCAGCTCTCAGCACTGTACAAGTGTTTGAAGTTACCAGAAGCTCAGATCAGCTCACTTACTTCATTAAAAACACATGATCCTCTACACATGCAGATCCCTCTCTGCTCAGCCTTCAGAGCTTACACACTTCTCATCCACAGATGGGCAGCAGTTACCACATTTCATTCATCAATGTTCAGAGCCATTCTCATATTGATCTCCTTATATGGGTAACAAAGTTAATACATCACTTCATTCAGATACATTCAAGTGCATATGACACATACATCAGTCATCTCCTCTGTGGGTAAGAATAAGTTAAAAGGTCCAAGAAGAAATACAGAATAGAACATTCTGTAGTACTAAAACAACTAGTTGCACAATCTAGTAGCAGACTGACAGAAAATTAATTAACAACAAGCACAAATGCACCTGCTGGTTCACTGTTTTTGACATTTTATATTTAACTAAACAACAAATATCTTAGTCAGTAAAATAACTGATAGCTTATTCACTGATACCACTGGTAATAGTCATCAGTTACAGGCATAATGACATATCTCCATCAGCTACACAGAAATATCCTAAGGCCATTTGGATGAGTGCATGTACAGCATGTCTGTTGTGGTTTGGGCAGATCACAACAGGTGTGTTTCTTCTATCCATAACTGTCAGTGATCTAGAGGATGTCCATCTGCAGTTTCCTCTATGAACAACCCAGTTCCAGCCTTCACTATCCCAGACCGAAAGAATGAGCCAGTGAAAAGCTCTGGTCTGGCCAAGTTTGGATCCATGTCTGTTGCTAATTTGATGATTGTTCTGCTGCAAGTCAAGATGTTTGACATGTAGACAGTATTTAATGTCCCGCACTGTAAAGATGTGAAGATATTTTAATTTGGCCGGTGTCTATAGTCTTTCCCATCCAACTGACTTGATCAACAGGATCTATACAGTGAGCATGAATTATGATCTGAAGGCATCTACTTCAGAACTGGGCCTAAGAACAAACAAAACTGCACAGAAGTTCCAGCTAGTCAGTCGCTATGCATCTGACAGGAGACTTCAGTCATTTCCTTTATTTGGGTGAGTCAACCATACAGTAATATCTTCTCCAGAGCAACAGACAAATGGATCTTTATGTTGTAATATTTGACATTAGGCAGGAAAGACTAAAGTAAGCTGTCAAAAAATAAGCTTTAGTCTGACGTTGGGTGAGTGGCTGTGTATCAGAGATTGATTAATTTTGCTAGAACATGCATACTATATTGCAAAGGATGAACTTGTACTGTACCCCATAATTTAACCATCATCATCCCAAGTGGTTCCAGTAGGAATGAAATGCAAAGCAAGCAAGAACAGTAATTGCTCAGAAGCCAAAATTAAATTATAAGATTATAACCAGAAAACTTTTATCTTTGCTTTACAATTAGACCAGTACACCAATATATTTAAAGCTCTGGCACATACATACCAGCGCTATCAGGTTGAGGAGCTCTCACCAAGCTGATAGCGCTGCATTTTAACCCAAGTGCAATATTTCATCACCTGTAAGCACACAAAACTTATAAAAGCAATATAAAAACACACAAAATGTACTATAGTGCAAATAGATTTCATGATTATAATCACAGTGTGACTATAGCTGCCATGGCAATGTTAATAAGATGAGGCGCAATCAGCAAAGGGAATTCCTTATCAGTGGGAATCTTATTTTGACTGTAGTACTAACGCTCACCTTCCTGTGGATGGATGATGCAAACAAAAGTGGTTTTCTAGGAAGCTGATCTCCCTCACACACTACTGCAGCCTAACACTGGGCATAGTTAACAATACTGCCTAGTGCAGCAAAAATGACATAAAATCAGTAATGAGTCATTGGTTTATGTTGTGTCTAAGATGGTGGTGGTCTGAAAGCTAAATAAAAACACCAACACAGATCCCAAGAATCAGCAGCATCCAGAGAGTGAAAGATGGAGAGTAAATATTTCCACTAGCTACTTGTGGAGCCTGGGGAGAGGAAAACAATCTTATTTATGTTACATTTTTAGTAATGTCATCTGCCACGCATTCACGTTGTGAAATGTGGTGAGTGTGTGTGTTGTACACGTGAGGACAAATTAGGCTACTTTGCCTTTCTTATTTTCAAGTGTTCATTTAGCATTTGTAGAATTTGGTGTTAAGAGTTGGGGCTTGTTTCGGTTTAGGGTCTAGAGAAGTGAGTGAGGTGTAGCCAGGCCTCCGGAGGAGTTATGTTGTGTGAAAGTGTGTATGTCTCTGTGTGTGTGTGCGTGTGCGTGTGTGTGTGTGTGTGTGTGTGTGAGAGAGAGAGAGAGAGAGAGAGAGTCTCTGAGTCACTTTCCGATATTTGTTCTCAGACACTGAAATCCCATGGGTAAAAAACAATACTCAGGAAAAAACAGTTCTGACATGCAATTAGACAGTTTTTGTTTGAGTAGGGACATTTGGGTTGGATGATCCTTTTTGTTTTACCCCTTGATTCTCTGTTGGCAGCCTTCTGTCTTCTCAGTTGATACACAAATAGACTACAGTTTTTTCTATATACTGTATATATATTATATATAGTGTCTTCACAATTATCTCATCAGAGTTGAACATTTAACAAGGTGCAAAGGCAGCTACAAGATAAAATCATGCACAAAATATAACCTAACTGAAAAACACAAATTTTTCTTCTCATGTGGGTTTTGTGGGGGCCACAAAGAGGACAACAGTGTATACAGTACTAGCAGAATTTCAGTGTCAATGTGGGTGGCTAATGCGCAGTTTGATTACACTGTATATCTCTGGAGTTTAAAGTAAACAGTCAAGATTGCTAGAGATTTGCAAAGGAATAAAACATCAACTTGGACTTTCCCTATTGTAATACCATTAGAATAAACAAAAAAAGACTGTGGATGGCGAACTTATATTTCATCTTGAAAAAAACAGAGATCAGGCTTAATTCTAGCCTCACACAGATGTAAGTTGTCATGATTCAGATAGAGGAATTAATTGCAGAAATTAAGCCAAATGTGATGCAGAGTTGCTGCCAACATGAATCACAAATAATCCGATGTGCAATGAAGAGGATAGGGTTGGAGGGTAGTGGGTGCTATTCAGTCACTTCCCCCAAAAATTGCAATATGTAGCCATTCAGCCTTTGTTGTCTAAGAAATGCATGTGTTTTGAGAATGGCACTGATCCAAGCCCATGATCCTGGCAGAGTGAGTACATGCTCACTCTTTCAGCTGCACAGAAGCATATGAAGTACAAGGTAAAATGCACACTACTCAGTTTGTTGACAACATGATGAAAGGACTTGACACTGAACTGAATGAATAGTCCTCTCTGTCTTAACATTCTTGTTACAGTTAGTGTTAAAACACTGGAAGAAATGAAAATAGTTACATTTATTATGACGACCTTTCTTGGAAATTAATTGAAGATCAACGGAAATATTTCACAGGGAGTAAACAAAAGAAAAATTAAGCAAAACCATACAAATGTGGGGCAAAATGGTGGACTTCAGCTTCCACACTGCAACCTAGCCACCTCAAGATCAGATTACTAGTTCTAGACTTAGCTCACTTAATTGGAATTTCACTTTTTTATCCTCCAAAGAACTGGATTGATTTAAGTTATAATTTGTTTGTTCAAACAACAAGTTCTACTCTGTTGCAGGCACACTAATAGATATCCATATGGCTCTTGTTAAAAAATGTCATGCTGCACACCTCATCACTTTGCAAGAAACCAAGCTCCGAACAAGGCCAGAGAGTTGGAGCATACAGGGCCATGTAAGTGGATAGTGTAATAATAATGCAAAGATCTGGATTCCTCCTTACTGCAGAAAACCAGGAGCTGTAGATGCCAACAGATATGGTAAGAATAACTATTGTGGTTAGGTGTTTAAATATGCCTCTGGGATCCCATTTTTAACTTTTGACCATGTAAACATATACCATACAGACAGAAGTAGCTGCTACAAAGCCATCATGTAAAAAAATACATTGCTGTGTCAGAATCTATTTAATGCAAGACAGAAAATACCAAAAATCCTCTTTGGCTATTTTTATGTTTAACGTATTATTATATGGTCCTCTTCTGACATGGTCCATTTGTGGTCTTTTGACTCTGTTTTATTAATCATACATACAACTATGAGTAAAGTAGACGCTGCTATAGGTAATGATTTAAGCACCTTGCTCAACCGACACATAGCCACTTTGAATCATCTCCACTAGTGATACCTTGCTGTCCTAAAGCCCACCACTGTCACATCAGTTGATCTTTCCAGGAAACAGTTAAAAGTGTGTTGGCCCACTTTGTGCACTTCATGGTGTTTCCCATTAAGTGTTTCTGTCCTCCCTCCAAAACAAAGTGTATTCACTCTGAGTTGCCAACCCTGGAGAAGAAACCACCAACTTACTGTTATTAAATAGTTCCATAGGACATAATACGCCTTTATACCTACTTACCTCCCTGTCATGTTTTTATATATATTTTTAAATAGGAATCCACTCTTTTTTCAACCTGACTGTTTAAGTGGCTGGGCTGTGAATGATCAGAAATCAATATAAGTCTATGCTGCATAACTATGATTTATTGATCATCTGACACTAGTCGTCCCTCTAGTATGGTGCCTACATCACAGTAGCCTGACCAGCTCTCAGCTCATACATGCAAGGTGCAGAAGCAGGGTGCACCCCCTCTATGTAGAGAACCAGAAGCGTCCACCTAACAGGAGCTTCTTTACCTTTATCCCTTACTAATCAGATGAATCTATGAATGTGATCACACACAGGATGAGAATAAAGGAGGCGTCACTTACGTTCATTTGATCCTCTCTGCTGGTCTGGATGTGTGCTTTGGGTATCCCCTCTAAAACCTGATTAGTATGCAAACGGTTTTCCAATTCCCCCTTCAACGACAGGCAATCCACTAGGACACAATCTGGAGCCGTGCTGACAGGCTGTTTTTTGTTTGTTTTTTCACATAATATCCACAAAAATTGCTGCTGAACCAATCCCTCGCGTTTTCTGATCCAGTATACCGGTAGATTGGGCTGCTCCTCCAGTGAAGGGTTTGCGTCTCCGTTCCCGTGTCAGGTGAGTGAGTCTGAATCAGCTGGAAAGCTCTAAGGCTTCTTTGCTGTATGCAGCAGAAAGGAGCCCTGCGGTGATCTATCCGATGTTTCGCTGATCTTAAACGTTTCTCCCCTCTTTTCTCTCCCTCAGCATCCACTCATTCAGACACGGCGTGTGTGTATGTGTGCTGAGGCGCAGCAGTTTCAAGGCACCGTGCACCTCACCAACTGAAAGCCGACTCCTTTGCCACAAGGCCCAGCCCCCCTACTCCTCCGCCTCCTGCACCGACTTGGGTTGCTAATTTATTCGGGTAGCTACACAAAAGGGGGGGCAGGCAGAGGAGAGGGAGGTCGTGCATTACAGTTGGGAGTGAACGCAGAGGGTAGATTGGAGAGAAGACTTTGGTGCCCCCCAGCTCCGTTTAATGGAAATAGTCTTTGAGACAAAGGAGCGAACCCTGCACCATCAAAAGAATCCAATTTTTTAATCTTCTTTGTGTAGATTTGAAGGACGCCCCACACATTACCCAGAGTCAGCATAAGTCACAAAAACAATATATAATTAATTAAGAAAAAAAATCATTAATTATCATTTTTTATTATAAATGTATATTCACTGAAAAATCATAAATATAACATTTTTGATGCAGGACTTTTAACTACTCCGAAAGATATTGTATATGAATAATGAAGTAGGTTTATGCATCAAATCATATGCCTATTTTTTTCCTATGGGAAATAACAGTGATATATTGGCACTGTTTAGGTAAATAAAAAATATTAGATTCATTTTAAGTAGGCCTCAGGCTCAAGTTTTTTATCTGGATGTAAAAGCTTTTTAACATGGGAGAAATAAACAGTAGAGCAGTTTGGACCGAGGTTCAGACACACACTCCTTTTATACTGCTGGCATCAGCAACATGGAAGTCATTCATCACCCCAGATTTTAGGTCAAGCTTCCACCTGCATGAAGTAGAGCAAAAGAAGAGAGATGGTGTGGATGTGGGAGGGGTGCAGCGATGGACAAGGACAGCAATTAATCCATCCCCTCTTTCTTTGGGAGATAATACGTCAAATGAGTGTGTATGTTTAATAGTGAGGGGAAATTGTGCATTTACACTTTCACCAGTATGCGTATACATTTACCCACACTGACCGTGACACGATGACCAGACACCATGATCCCACTCATTTAAAACTACAGGGGACAGGTGACGTCACAAGTTAAATGCAGACTGCAATGGTGCATGAGAACATTTTGTCTTTCTGGATTTACATACAGGCCCTTGTTTTTATGTACCACTTAGTAAAAATTATAAAAAAGAGCAGGCCCAAGTTTAACTTCTCATTTGAAAAAATGTACAGCCTCACAACACATAAAGTGTGGTACAGCCTAAGCTTAGCTGCTATTGTTGCTATTATCTCTTCATCAACACAGATGCAACAAAGTGCACACATCCTCTAGAAACAATGTTAGGCATCTGTATAAACTCTGAATCAGGTCACTTAACTGTCAACAGCATAACTGGACATAGTCATAGATAATTACACATATAAACTCTGGAAAATATCGGAAGACTTAGGTCCAGACACACACGGGGATAAACTCAGCTTGATTTCAGTGAGGGGCCGGGGTGCCTGTGCACAGCATGTGGGAGGAATGACATGACACCCCAAAGATCACATTGCAACATTACCCAGACTTTGTACGAAAAGACTCTCAGGATAAAGTCCGAGTAACCTCCAGGCTGTCTGACTCTGACATTTGTGTTGTCGCATGCAGCTCACAAAGATAATGTCTAGATATGTTCAGGGTTCCAGTGCATGACTGGAAGCAATCAATGTTGCTGCATTCCTGCTGTACAAAGGCATATTCACTTGAACGCTAATGGTAGCTAGAGGGGCAAGAAGTGAAGTTGTGACAATATTCTTAAGTTTGTTTTGTTTCTCAGAAGGCCATCTAAAATTATTTATGGGGCCTTTAAGTACTATCACTTCTCTTAGCAGCAGGCCAGCAACAATATTGTGTGTTAGTGGTTCATTCCCCATCTTCTCTGGTCAACATGTTGAGTGCTCTTGGGTAAGGAGCTAAACCCCATTTACCTTGGGTTTGTGTGCATAAGATGCTTTGGATAAACATATCTACTAAATGCCTTGTTGCTCACAGCAAGTTAACTCACTTCATTATTGGATTATTACATGTGTTCTAGAAAACGTTCCACTCCAATCATTTGATTCTCACTTCCTGACTGAACTCAGATACACTTGCATTTCTATGATAACATACCAAAGGACTAACTTGAATGCTAGTTGAAATGCTAATGACAGTCCAGATCCTCTTGTTGATTGTGTCCTGTTGGCTGTACCTGTACCTGTATGTGGAAATATTAGGTGCACAAGAAAAGAGTTGGTAGCTTAAAGAGTAGAACATTTAAAATTTTGAAGTGCCTGTTTAAACACCAGTGTCCATTTTAAAATGAACATACTTGCCTAAAGGTTTGAAAAGTAGTTTTTCAATAATCAATAGAACTAGAAATGATGAATGACTAAAAAAGACAAGCAAATAAACAAACAAATAAATCTTTTCCTTTTCTGAATTCCCAATAGAGCTCTAGGTCCTAAATTTCATCTGTGTCACTAGAGTGTGGGCATTTGTCCATGTGAGTGTGGTTGTGTGTGTGTAAATGCATTGCACATGTTTGTGTTTGTGAGTGAATTAATTTAAGCATCGATCTTATTGGGAGAAAACGTTCCACAGAGTTGCAATTACACGTCTTTAACCAGGAGCAGATGGATGAGGACAGTGTTGGTGGGGCTCCCCACGTCGGAGGAGACCATTGTAAGATTTATGTCGTTGCCGCACACATTCATAAATGTTAGGTCTCCCTCTGTCTCACTGTCACGTGCAGACTCATCCTTATGCTGGACTCTCATATGTACACATACAATTATGAACATGGGGTATGGTCAAAGGATTTATTTGGCTGCTACGTCTATCCTGTTTGTCAGTTCCTCCCTGTAACCTAAAAATCAGCAGCCTGACCATGATAACCTTGATCCACATTTCAAATTTTAGCACACCTCCCAGATTTATGTACTGTCAAGTCTTAACGATAAGCCTTGAATTTATTCCAGCTCCACGCACTCATACCAAAACTGATTAAACCAGCAGCCACAAAGTTGTAAATTTTCAGACTTTAATTAATTTGGTCCTTTAGAGCATCATCCAATATTCTATACCAATTTGAATTATCTTGATTACGGTCATCAAAGACAGAAGTGTAGCATGGTGGTTAACAAACAACTTGACAGCTCAGGGGTCATTTGCAAACGGAGCTAATGGAGACGTCGGTCTGTTTTGGTTGTACAGTTGGACTTGTTGGCTTGGCCACACTGTCTCTCATGCTCCCACAAGAAGGGGTTGGTTGACCGCAGCACTATGATGCCTCTGATGTGAATCAAAGCAGTTAATTGGCATATTTGCATGAGCACTGGACTGAAAAATTTTAAAGATTTCATCACTTTTGCTTTTGACTACCATAAAATATCAAGTCCTCTGAGCAAAATCATCTGGAAAATATGTCTGCAAAAGTTCCTTGACTGGCAAGCAACACAATATCCTTATTTCACGTATCTTGGCAACGCTATCCCAAAATAGACAAAATGTGTCTATTCCACCATATTTTATTTCATTCAGGTTTTATCACTTCATCTCTCTCAGCTCCTTTCCTAACAGCCACAGCACTGGGTATATATTAACTTTCTTATTTTTGTCACTTACAGTAGGTCAGTCGCTCTCTGTGCTCTCTCAGCTGCACACACACAGTTTGATCCTGTGTCCATGCAGGTGTCGGCCCCAGCTAACTGATTTACTTTTCCTGTGTGGCAGGATGAGATGAGGTCACAACTCCAGCCTGTGACTCTGTGCCAAGAGAGGAAAGAGTCAGATCAGACCTTCCTTTCCCATGGTCAGATCATCACTGTTCGTCCTTAATAATTGTTTCATTCAAAAATAGTGCTGTAACATGTAATATCATCTTATATTCACAACTGACGGCCCTGTATGTAACATTTTCACATTAAAACAACAGTTTCAAATTGATTTTGATGGTACACATTTGATGGTATACATGTATAATAAGGCAAAAAGGCATCTGTACCATTGCTACTGTATACACCTATGATCTGTTACTACTTACTTTTTCTCATTCTCTCTTTCTTTTCTTTCTGTCAATTTAACTGCTATGAAATAATTTTGTAATTTGTTTGGCATTTTGTACATATTTGTTAGCTAGCATTAGCAAACCAAGCATCAAATCACCTTCAAGCAGGTATCTGAGACAAGTGGTAGAGTAATGAGCAGAATTCAGAGAACCAGTGTGTGAAGGTATGAGGAAACACATGTTTGACACAACAGCGGTCAGCTTTTAAGTTAACCAAATGCACATGTACCACTGCTCAGAGGAGGGGTCAGAACACAACAGCAGGCTATAACAACAGTGGTGTAAAAATGAATTACACATAGCAACTGAGCCAAATAGCAAAAGTATCAAATCTTGCTAATTGGGGCTTTAAAGATTTGTGAAAGAAAACCCTGACAATTTAGTGATTTATTGTTTTCAGCAAGTGCATTTCCTTTTCCATTAAAAACGTGTGTCCTTGTATAAACCGATGCCTGATACAAGTTATTCCTCTGTGCCATAGATCCCATTATCCAAAACTACTCAAATGTGATTTAATTTCATTACAATTGAAATATATATAATAACATCAGCCTATTATTTTTAATTATGTAAATATATTAGGTTTGATTTAAAACGTGTTCTCAACATATTAATATATATAGACATTAAAAAATACAATGAAACGGTATTTTTTGTTTAGCACAAGGTTTGTTTTTTTCTCAAGTGACTTCCTTTGCCACTGGCAACACATAGAGTTGTACTGGTCTTCTGCTGTGGCTACAGGTTATTCTAGGGGAGATTATTATAGTTTACTTTACTCTAAGACCAGTGTGCCTCCCATTCAACCACACACCGGCCCAATGGCTTTGGCTGTTCTTTCAAAGCTACTACATTTTGCATTTCTGCAGATGTCACTGAAAGGGGACCAAGACTTAAATATACAGTATGGGAAAAAGATGTATTGAATGTGAATCTATAGTACAGGAGAAGTGATTTTGCTTTTCCAATGGAAGAGAAAAAAAATCTGCTTCCCTTTGCTGGGTGTTGGCATCACATTTCCTGTTGGTTATGTGTGGTTTCCTGTGGACTTTTTAGTCATTTCAGTGATTTTACATGTGTATTGTTAAAGTGAGTTGTTTGATTGGACTTGCAGTTTTTGAACTATTTTAGGGCAAGACCATGAGGATAAATAGACTGAGAGATGACAGTGCAGGAACCGGGCATTGTTATCAGGAATACAGAGCACCAATGCTTCCCCAGAGTTTCACAAAATGAAATCACAGAAAATTGTTCCCATCCAAAACAAATAACTTCTACCACAAATGTTTGTTGTGTGTGTTGTGATCATCATGGCAACTATTCACCTCTAAGACACTTGGTATATGCAGTAAAGTGCTTTATAAAATCCATCATTAAATCCTTTTCTCACTGTAAAAATTCCACTAATTCTGAGCTTCATATTTCAGCCTTATCTTGAATAACGTTTTCTCCATAATGTGCTTAGAGTTGAAAGAAATGTTAACACTTGTCTTTTGCTGGCTGAACTGTTTTAACTTCAGAGACTCTACTTCAGAGGCTGGCCTACTTCCACTTGGCAAGCTTCTCTTGAACAAGGCCTCCCAGCATTCACAGAACATTTGCTGAGAAACTTATCTTATATGTTCAAGCATGAAGGTCATAGGTTTTTTTCTTATCGAGGTGATCTTGAGGTAAAGAGTGAAAACAGGAGAGCTCCAGTCCAGTTTTTATACTACAGCTGTAATGCTCTGTAACTCTTTGTATCTTTACATGCAAGGCTGCCATCAGACAAGAAGATAAAACAGTTCCTCTGACACACTTCCAGGTTTTGTACAATGGAGGAAATTTATGGATCATCATCCATCTGAGGTTCTGTCATGTTGTTGCACTTCCCTTATGAATATAACTGACAAGATGTTATCTTGGTTCTGTTAGTATTATTTGCTGCTTCTTGCTGAAAACAAAGCATCATCACAGTTCTGTTGGTTATCTCACCAGTTCTTGCAGAGGGATAACCACAGGGATGTTTTTCCACCAAAATCATTTCCAAGTCTATGGCAGCTGGTTTAAATATCAGGGTCTATAATATGTGATCCACAAGGTGTTTTGGCTGCTATGATTGCATATCCCTACACATCTTGACACATTTTACAAATCTCCTCTTCCCTCCTTTTCTTCTCCTCTCATTACTATCCCGATCTTGGATAGTGATCAGTCTTGCATGACTCACACGTCCTATCAACACAAGACCTGCAGACTGCATCTCCTCTTCTACACTCTTGTCACACTCTTCCCCTCATCCCTAATTTATCTCTCTGTGACACTTCCTTTCCTCCTTTGTCCTCCCTTTATCAGAATGTTTTATATTTTTACAAAGCAAATGCACTAAGCAGACAAATACACCACGACTGCCTCATACTAACAACTGAGATCATTTAGGAAGTGAGGAAACTATAGGTGCTTTTTTATATGTTGTAATTGCAAACAGTTTTGGGGCTTATTTCATGTGTGTTACACTCTTATGCTGCTTCATTGAACTTAGTGAATAACTGCTGAAAAGCTTCACTAGCTCACAATGTGCTTCTAATACACTTGTCTAGCAAACAGGAAGTAGCCAAAGCTGAGAACTTCCTGTATAAACCCATATACTGGCCCGTTTCTGCACTATGGGCACAGGAGGTTCCTGAATATGTCTTGTGTGTGTGTGTGTGTGTGTGTGTTTCCATTGAGCATTCCATCCCCTCTGCTTCCTTCCCCGCTCCTGGTTTGCTGATGCACGGCATCGTGGGAAAGTGTGAGTCGCACCTCTGCACACTAGTCTCGCTCACTCACACACACATAAAGCACCAGAGACGGGTGCAGATTTAGAGGGTGTTGTGGGTGAGATGTGATGCTGTGTTTCACTGTTATGACAATGTGCCACTAAATTTAGAGTGAATGATGGATTGATAGTGAATCTGTATGTTTGTGTTTGGATGGGGACAGAAAAAAAGGAATGAAAAATAGCATTATTTAAAAATTTTCAATACCTGTTACATTGTTAACTAATATGATGGGTTTTTTGCTTGGTGAAGGGTAATGTTCAAAACCAGACTCAGAACAAACATAACCCATAAACACTACCTTTCACTGTTTTATTATCCCTGCTCCCCCAGAGTAATATTGGCAAGTTACTTTTTTTCAAGCACGTGTGTGGTGCAGGTGTTATGGGACATCTTAACTTTGCCTTAGCCTGAAATGTGTGTGTCAAAGGCTTCAAAGGAAGAGGAAGATTAGAAGGTCAAGTGCGTTTGGGGAGATAAGTTGTCGCTCACGTCTGGATCAGCTGCTTCCTGTTTATGGTTGCACTGACGCGTTGTCTTTGGAAGATAAGAGATTTTCACCTTTGACTCCAGAAGAACAGAAGCACATCCTGCGACGGATGCCATATTGTTCAGTGCCTCATCACACAACATCACGCAACCACTGTGACCTGCCATCCACTCACATTAATACCATTTGTACGTCAGAGTAGATCACAGTGCAGAATTATGATTGTATGGCTTTTTGTTTAATTTGACATTATTATTATTATTACAATTTCTACTAATCACCGCCAGTGATTCAAATATAATGATTATAATTACAGTAACAACAAAAAGAAATGGCCCTGTTTGCAATTTTCTGGCTTATTAAAATTAGTCATGAAATATGAGCTGATCTTCACCAAAGTTACAAGCATCAACAAACAAAATATTTCATGTTTAATTTTCATGAATCAATTTTCATAAAGCCCAGAATAAAATATAAATCATAAATTAAGCATAATACTGCCACTTTGCATTTTGGACCATTATGGTTTAACGCTCTGAAAAGTAACAGCGAATAATCCAGGACCTTTTTTCCCAACTACTGAAACAGATCAATTCAATTTTTATAAATACATTAGTATAGCTGATTTGAATTTATGTGGTTTCTTCAACTTATTGTAATTGCCTCTCTTACAGTACAGAGCACAACTCTGTGCTGCAGCTCACTCTTTTTCAGTAAACTTGAGGGTATAAGTTTATGTTAAGACAGCAGGAGTTGATATAGTACATTCAAGGTTTTATGATACAGTGATCTAAAATCTTTCCCCATCTTCTTGGAATCAGAGAGCAGGAACTCAAGGCCACTTTGAATTTGGCAAATGGTCAAGACAAATTCCAAACTGAGCTCTGTAACTCTCACAGCTGTCTGTGGCTGGAGCCAACGCAGAAGCTGGAGATTTTTCTTGGTTCTTCCTAGAGTGTGATTAACGTCCAGTCCAGTCTTCTCCTACTGCTTTAACTTAATTTGATTGTTTGTTTTTTCTGAAGAGTTTAGGATTTCTTTTCCAATAAACTGCCTGCTGCAGAAGGACAATAATCAAGACATGGTAATGCTGGTTTCCCAACCAGAGCCACACACAGTACAGGTCACAGTATGTTTACATTATGAAGGGCTGACTGAGCTAGAAGAGGGATTAGGTCCAGAGGATGGAACGTCTCCAATAAAGCTCATATTTGTTCATAAAGATGTTTGGGCTAGTTTGGCAAAGGGACAAATGTATACAGAGTTGGAGAAATATAGAGAACAACAGTGAAGTTGAACAAACCAATACAGCTCAGGTTCTGTACGTGAACATTGTAAATCTTCATGAGAAGCGAATTACTGTATGCCAGTTGGAACGAATGTTTTATCTGTTTTGGATTGCAGTCATAGGAATACCTCTCTGCTCACTCAACTCTAGCCATTTGCACGAGAAGGCAAAGAGGCACTGATTTACTCTGTGGTCTGAAAACTCCATCAAGCATTTCTACTAGAAGTACTCAAGAATTGTCAGCCACTACACAAGGGGTTATTCATCTCTGTTTCATCAATGTACATGTCAACCAGGAAAAAACCTATGCTTATCCCTCAACATGTGATCTGAACCATGTAGTCCGCATTATGCTCAGTCTCTTTTCACTAAATGGTTCATGAAAGGCATTCAAACACAGAGACAAATTCAAACCAATTTGTTTGTAAATGCGGCTCTTAGGTGCATAGTCATACAGTAAACAAGGTTAAGTCTAGGCTCCACAGTGATAAGAGCTGGAGACGGACAGGAGCCACTGATGATGTGGCATGTGTTCAAATTCTAACAGTTGTGTTTCCTCCCAAAACCTTTTTTATTTTTTTCTGTGCATGTTGAGCATTAGTCAGGAAGAAACGAAAGAGAACACAGGCTTTAGTACACATGCAGTAACACACACACATTAATAATGATCATTATAGGGTAACAGTCTTTTTTTTAATGTGGTTATATCAAACTACACCAAGTGCATGTCATGTTGTGAACAGTGAGTCCTTCCCCCAGAGGTTGTAACTCATATGTCCCCTGGCAGCTTGGCAGTCAGTAATGCCAAAATATTTACAGTGTCTGCCATCTAAACACCCTTTCTATATGACATATTTATTCAATTATGCTTCATTTCACACAGACAAAAAGAGCACTGCAGATCCCAGCCAGGTTGTGAGCATTTTCCACCAATAACTGTGTAGTCCCAATGGCTTTGATTCAAAACAGACCAATGAAACTTGGATGCATGTATGACATTTGTTAAATACTCTATGTAAACCATTTTGACTGGTAAGGAAATCATAAACACTACTTTTGCACGACTCAAGATCCAGGTATACTGTTCAGAGCCGATGGTATGATGAGGTGTTTTTTGGAAGCAGGCCCTTTTCTTTACAAAGAACACTGTTTGAGCTACCAGTGATTACCTACCACAAGGGCGGTATTCTCTGATTTATAGCCAGAATATGGTTGAGATATGCCTTAAAAAATAGGCAGGTCATAACACAAAGTAGTGAGATTTCCAACTTGCAATATAGATATTTTTAAATGCTCCAGAACCATAAAGTTTCTTTGATAGTACTTAATTTAAATGACAGCACATGAGGGAGATATGAATGTCCTGAGAAGTCATCACTGGCATTATTTATTTGCATAGTTGTCACACTGATATTATTCAGATCATCAAATAAATTTTAATAATACACATAGATAACAGGAATAAACACAATAAACACAATGCAGTTTTAAACGAAGATTTCATTTATATTCATTTTCTTTGCCACCCTTTGCTGAATCATGAATGAACTGTTTAACCACTTTTTTGGAAAGCTTTCAATTTCTCTTGCCACACCCAAACTGATTACTGCCAGACCTGATAAATCAAGAAATCACTTAAGAAAAGTTGTCTGACAAAATGAAGCATGCTCAAAAAGCAATACATCATGATGTGCTCTGAAAAAGTTCAAGAACAGATGAGAAACAACTGAGTAGTTGGACTATCATGGATGTCACAACACAGATTGTGCACAGTTGTGGAGTTCCATTTTCCCTAACAAGTCGGGGTAAAAATAGAAGGACTAAAAATGTCCATGTCAAAATTTAGTTAAATGACACAGATGCTAGAGTTCAGTGACCACCAAATAAGATCTCATGATGTACCACAAGTGCCATGACCAGGATTCAAACCGGGGTTGCTGCGACCACAGTGCAGAGTACTAACCACTACACAATCACAGCAAAAGCGATCACGGGCCGCCTTGTTTCGAAGGTATCTTTTTCACAGTAGTCCATGTATGGCATATGTTATCAATTAGGCCAAACTGTCCTTTCCTTCAAGAAGAGGCTCACTTAAAAATAAAACAGGAGTGAAGCAGGAAACAGGCTTAACAAGGGTTCTTAGTGAGTGAAATACATTAGTCGAAGCTTGCTGTAGTTGTTAGATTTTCAACAGCTACTTAGTTTTTATTTGGGTTTTTCTAGTTGTCAGTGTATTTCAACTGACCGCACGTAGACGAGTAAGACTGAAGCTATGGATAAGCTATGAGCTAAAGATTGCTACAAGTTAGCCAGGTAGTTAGACGCATTATTCATTGCGCCACTAGCCCTGTGAGAGAAGAGCAGTTGGACTATCGTGGATGGCACAACACTGAATGCGCATAGTTGTGGAGTTTCATTTTCCCTAACAATTCAGGGTAAAAATAGAAGGCCTAATTCAAGAAAATGGCCATGATGTGCGCATGTTAATGTATAAGTCAGGAAAGGGTTTTAAAGCCATTTCTAAGGTTTGGAGAATCCAGCAAACTACTCTGAGAGCCATTATCCACAAAAGAAGCAAACTTGGAACAGTGGTGAACCTTCCTATGAGATGCTGGCCTACCACAATTATTTCTAGAGCACAAACAGGACTCATCCGTCTTAAAAGAACCCAGAACAACATTTAATGAAATGTAAGCCTCACTTGCCTCAGTTTAGATCAGTGTTCACGATTCAACAATAAGCAAGAGACTGGGCAAAAATTGCATCCATGGGAGTTCCAAGGTGAAAGCTACTGCTGACCAAAAAGAACACAAGGCTCATTTCACATTTGCCAGAAGAACACATTTTTGATTATCACCAAGACTTCTGGGCAAATATTTGGTGGACTGATGAGACAGAAGTAAAATTTTTTGGGCATGTAGCTCAATTGGTAGGGCAGTTGTCTTTCAACCGCAGGATTGGCAGGTTCGATTCCCGGTCCTCCTGGGCTATATGCTGAGGTGTCCTTGGACAAGACACCTAAACTCCTGTTCCTTGGCGCCTCAAAGGGGCAGCCTGTCCCAAAAAAATGCTAATTTCCCCACTGTGGGACTATAAGGGATTCTTCTTTTACACCAACTTTCAAACTAACCTAGTATTTCATAAAAAGAAAAATCATATCAATAGTCAAACATGGTGGTGGTAGTGTGATTGTCTGGGGCTGCTTCAGGGCTTCAGGAACTGGACAACTTGCATTAATTGATGGAACCATGACTTTACCTGAAAATCCAGAAGGACAATGTGCAGTCAGTTTGTTACCTCAAGCTCAAGCACACTTGGGTTATGCAGCACGACCGTGATCCAAAACACACCGGAAAATCCACCTCTGAATGGCTCAAAAAACTAATGAAGGTTTTGGAGTGGCCTACTCAAAGTCCAGACTTAAATTGATTGAGATTGAGATATTGTGTAATGCCCTAAAACAAGTCGTTCATGTGTGTGCATTCATGTTCAGTGTGGCTGAATTAAAATAATTCTGGAAGAGTGGCCCAAAACCCTCCACAGCGATGTAAAAGACCAATTATGCAATTTTAATTGCAGTTGTTGCTGCCATGGGTGGCACAACCAGTTATTAGGTTTTGGTGGCAGTTACTTTTTCACATAGGGTCAGAAAGGTTTGGACACCCTTTTTTACGCAATAAATGAAATCATTATTTAAAAACAGTATTAACTTGAGTTATCTTTGTGTAATATTAACATTTGTTCGATAATCTGAATCATTTAAGTGTGACAAGTATGCATAAAATGGTGGCAAATACTTTTTCACGGAACTGTACATGTGTTTACATGGATCAGTAGATGGAAAAAATGCTTCAGGCCCTGATCAATTTGTGATGCAGGACAAAATGAGTTGTTTTAGCTACACTCTTATGTGTTCTTTATCTGTTTATATCTTTACAGTAGATAGTAACAGATACGATGTATATTTTAATAGATAATTGCAGCTTTAAAAAAAAGGAAAATTTTAAAATTTTGCTCTTAAGCTTGGCTAAATTGGTCTTTCTATTTGTCTGTTTTTCTTTGTGTGTTAGAGACCTCTACTAAAGAGGCAGTTTTCATTTCCCTGTTTTCAGATCCCTGTATTGCAATAATGGTGTCAATCACACTGACACCGAGCTGCCAAGCACAAGGTTGACATAATCATGACTTCATTTTGCCTGCTGTCTGGTTTTCAAAGTCACTCACAGTCAGGGAGTTCTGTAAACCTGGAAGCACGAGGAGTCTGACATTTGTTATACAACCACCGTGGCCTCCCTCTCCTTTTCATTTTGTTTTTCTCTCATCATCTTTTCCCTCTCTGTCGCTCCCCTCCTTCCTTAATCTAATTGTTGCTGTTCTTTCTGAGTTTGCCTCAGAGGCAATACTTAATGCTTTCTTCTGAAATATACCCTGTGCCTTGCAGAAGTAGGCTGTTTCATGTTGGTGAAGTGTGTCGGGTGCAGGGATTTAGGGATATTGAGGTTGTGGCAAGTGGGGGTGTGCTCGTCTGTCTTCCAGGCAACCACTGTTTAATTCCCAAATGTTCCATGCATTAGGCAATTATTATTTAACTACTGCAGCTTTCTTACTCTTATGCTCGCATTATAGACATGCACACCATCATGTCTGTGCCACAGCAGCAGTTGTAAGTGGGGTGTACACGGGGACACAGTGATCACTGCAATTCCCATCACACACAGATAGCCCCAAATGGAACAGTAAGGTAGTGTGTGTGCAACCTCAACCAGAAAATCTGCTGCGCCGCTTAGGGTACCCACCGGCTGTCCACATCACAGTGACCACTGATTTGTGAGCTCTGTAATCACTGTACCCAGTCCTATTTTAGTGCAATCTGACTATGGATTAGACAGCAAATTACCATGGATAGAGAGTGTTTCCATGGAGAGGGTGGAAGTTGCTTGTAAGGAATAATAAACAAAGTTAGATTAACATTAGACGTGACAGTCTGAGAGCTGTGGCAGCTGGAGAAGCGTGTGTTTGTGTTTATCCATGATGTCCAAGTGTGCACAATTATTCAAAAGCAAAAGCAGCAGAACAAGAAGGTTTCTTATGGGACAGAACATTAGAAAATTGAGTAAAGACTGAAACATTTTTTTAATTTTAATCCTCATGCTTAATCATCTCCATTTGTGGATGTCTAACTGATGACTTCTTCCTCATTGGCTATTAATCAGTGGGGTGTAATGACAAGCTAACATAGCCATAATGTTTATACTCTGTCAAGTCTACACATATGTGTAGGAGACCCACAAGCTTGTCCAAAGTTTCCCCAAAGTTGAATTTGTTACAGAGCTTGCGGTCACAACTGTCATGAAAGTTAGCTCAACCCAACAATTAGCTCCTTTAATGAAGAAGAATATAAAAACTCTGTCAGAATCCTTCCAGTTTTAAACACTCCATTGTGCTTTCATTAATTGTGACGTGGCAAACATGCACAGTGTGCATTAGTGGCCTCAGTGATTGAATAAATAACATCATCATGTAATGAATCATCACAGTGGCAATGGGTCAGTGTTGAAAGAGTCAATACATTACAGTAAGTTGCTTTCATGCGGTCCTTCAAAACGTTTATTTTTGTAACTGATCACCTTCAAGAAAAAAACTCTTAATACCAGAACTGACAAAAGAAACTTAAAATGAAATACAAATTACGTTAAGACTCAAGAGTGAGTGAGTGCATTCGAGAGCAACATTTGCAGAAGATTCTCTCCCTTACATTGGTTTTAAAATACCAAGGTACATGTTAATGGTTTGGAGCACATGCCTATATTACCTTAGGTGTTTAGTTTGATAACATTTCCCAGCAACCAGTTTGGCCTCTAATCACATCTGAAGTTGACCACATGCACACACACAAGCACATGTTCACTCACCTGTGCTCCAAATGGTTAATTTCCTGAACATCAGAGAAAGCTGGGGTGGGTCTGACAACAAAGACAGGAAAGAGTTTGAAAAATAGTGGGCTTTGATAGTTATGAGCTTATTGTGCTATGTTAAGCACCCTTTCTATGCATACATGAGTATGTGTGAAGGGAAATATGGGTGCCATGTGTGGTTGGAGGTGTGAGAGGAAGCCTAACAGGCCTTCTCATTTGTACTCCATTAGATCCACTGCTATGGGCACACACTGAATGTCCTTTGATGCCTGCTCAGGCATCTTACGGTGTGCTCCAGGTGTTTAGCACAACCATAAAAGAAACTCCTGACTGAACACAGGACTTCTTGTTCATACTAATAGAATAATGCAACAAGATTCCACTATCAATAATATGAATCACTTCCCTGTGTGTCACATGTTCTTTGTGAAGCTTTACCATGCAGCCATACTTTTTAGTCGCTGTGATGATTGAAGTGTAATAAAGATGGCAAGGAGCTGGGATTTTTATGAGTCCCCTCATATGGCTTGTGGCTCCTCTTGTTCTCTCTTTCATTCTGTTCATCTGTCACACTGCCGAACGTGGCAGCATTGCTCACGTCTTGCTAATGCTGTATGCCTGTCTGTTGCGTTCAGATGTGGTGGCTGTCCAAGGGTGAGTTTAACTGTGGTACAATGGGATCTCAGAAGGGGGTAGAATGCATAGTGATTTCAGACTGTACTTGGTGGGAGGCAAGTGAACTATGAGTTAATAGAAGGATACCAACAAACATGGTTTCTGTTTTCTTTACATGCAGGTGTCTGTGTTTTGTGTGTGAATGGGACTCTTAACATATGGCAGTTTTATTTGGAGACAGGTTATAACTTTTATTGTCTATCTTTCTATCAGTGAGAGATAATATAAATTGGAGCAGATTATGTAGAGCAAAGTAACCCACTGAGGACACAATGATCAGTCCCAGACTGCAGAGAAGATCTGGTTGCTACAGTAATTTTAATTTGCAGGTGGTTTTCATTTTAGTGACAGTATCATCTTCAGATTCTTGTCCTCTTCAGCTGTCTGGCCTCTGCACTCTACTCCCCCCTCCTCCCCCCTCCTTTCTGTGCTATCTAACTCTTGTGTCCCAACTTACCCTCTTTTTCTCCACTTCTTCACTGAGTCTGTTTCTCCTTAACTCTCTGAAGCTGCACTAAAAGAGGACAGTACTGTTTCGCAAGTGGTCATGAGTAATTTCAAATAAAAACAATCAAGAGCTTTGTCACATAACAGGTGCCAAATTTATTATTTTAACATTAACAAATCATTACTACTTCAAAATTGAAATGCCTTTTTAATTACTTTTAAAATGTCCTACTGGTAAGGCATTTGCAGCCAATACCAGAATCATCTCCAGAATCTCCAGGATTGTGCGCCTCCAGGTCAGAATTCACTAAACACACTGGATTAGTTTAAGATTCAAATCAAGAAAGGGCTCAGCTCTCTCAGTTCAAACAGCAGTTGTTTCTTGCACTGGCAGATGGGAAGACCTTCAGAAAAATCTGTATGTTTATCCAGTGTGTTTTTCCATTTCAGTGAAGCAAAGACAAAAATGTCAACCAGAAGAAATTAAGATGTTCTTCGCAAAAGGGAGTAGCTAATGGAAAATGTGGTCATAATTTTACGAAACACATCAGTAAATGGCCACTGCTGTGGGATAGAAGCTTCAAATCATCTTGGCTATGGCCCCCATTTTGTTTTTAATAATTACTCAAAGATGTGCAAAAGAGTTGTGTCAACAATTATAAACTGGTGTTTAAAAGTGCTTTCCCTGTCACCTTTTAGGGAGTTTTTCCAAATGATGCTGAAACTCAAGCTATAAAAGGAAATGTCACATTTTTGAAGCCTAGCCCCAAAACTGTCAGAACACACACAGACAAATGTGCTACACTCTTCTTAGCCTCAGTTGTTGATACGTCACATCTGAGTTTAACCTTCTAGTAGTAGTTAGAGTTGTGTGTTGACAGGCTCACACCCTTGTTTCTTCTTTCACCTTCTCATGACTGCATCATTCCCATATTTTGTGCAGGATCAAATGGGTCTGGAAAGGCTCATCCTCTGCTCAATTCATGTTCATTAGACTATTTCCATGGAGATAGTTGCACTATTTGCACTTACAATGACTCCAGAACATATTGTCACAGATAATTTCACATATTGTTTCCTACATTCAAACACATTGAAGTGCACAGGAGATTTAGCTGTTCTTGTGAAGCCAGGGAACCCAGGCTTGTTTGTCAGTGGATCAGAGACTTCTACTCTCAAGGCTCCACAGGGTTTTAAGCCAGATATCAATGAACACTTTCAGGCGATGATTTCGCTTTTACTCATTTTACTTCACAGTTTTTCATCTGAACTTATTAGAGACACATCTTGGTTTTATCAAAACTGCAAGCCTTAAGGAAATCTGACATTTAATAACTCTCTCTTTTCTTAGTAGTGTGTTATTTGTGAACTGTTTTGTTGTCACAGGTTTTCAATAAATGCATCAGGATCAAAGTGTAGAAGCTCCAGCTGCGTCTTCCTTCCTTCAATGCCATCTTTAACTTTGGAGTGACAGGACATCCTACACCGCTACATTTGACCAAAGTAAACCTCAATTCACTGCATATATAATGTGTGTGCATGTGGGTATAACCTATAACCTGTGTTCCATTAAACTGCATCAGAGAAAGTGTTAGGTTTTACAGAGCTGTATGCACAGACTGTAATTTATAAAACCAGTGTTTGGGTTGTGTGCTTGAAGCTGATGTAGTGCATATGCTATGTGCCTACATGGCACAGTCTTTTTTTTTCTTTCTTAAAACACAGAGGGCAGTAGCAGACCTCATCAAAGCTTGCCTACTGTTTAAAACTTTTGCTCCCTGCTAAATTTACTCCCTGGAGTATTTCAGAGTTGATGTCTACTCCTCTATAAACATAGGCATGCTCTGTGAACCATTCATACAGTAGATAAAGAAAATTAAGCTAAAAATTGTAATAAAATACTGATTTGTCAGTTAATTTTTTTGCAGATCTACAGTTTAATGTGATGTACATGTTATAAAACACACACATTTAACACAGTACTGATGTTAAGCATTGATCAGTGGACATTGGAGCCCAGTAAGAGAGGCCAGTAAGTGGAAGGAAATATTTCTGCCGAGCTGTTGATGACATATTGTGCATAAATCTTAGAGAACAATAGCGTTGTGGTTCCTCTGTAGATCTGGCTTGGAGACCAAAAGGTACTTGGCTCCGAAAATTCCATGGTTTTTTTGTAAAGATTGGGAGTGCTGATTTTAGGAAACTGTAACTATTGTGCAAAAGAGGGAATGGAAAAACCAACGGCATAGAAATGCTTTTTCTATCCCAGCTAAACTGACCTTTCCTTCCCTTATGGAGAGTTTGGCATAATGATTAGATCTGATGATTAAAAGTGCAAGTCGGTGTTTCACATGAAATTTGAGAGAGCTGAAGTCTTAATCAGAAGTCTGTTAATGTTAATGTTCTCCTGAAATGCCAGCATTCCACTCATCTCTGTTTTTCATTTTACCATAAAGTAACACTAAACAGTAAATATAAATAATATGCCAGGTTGATCACAATATAATCAATGAGGTCAAATGAAGGTTAACTACCTTCCTAGCAGCCCTTCTCTGCACCACTGCTAAACATCACATTCAGCACCATGCAAGCTGTGTCACAAAAACTACATCTGTTACTGGTGAGACACTGAAGTCCACAGCCATCTAATTTTTGTCACATAAGTTCAATTTTTAAATGACAACACATGTAAGCACCGACATGCAGCCAGTTTCCTTTCAGGCAAAATATTTTCCTGTAATTTGAGGAAACCCCAAAAGACTTTTTGAACCAGTGACACTTAGTCCAAATAAGGTTAGATCCCATGAATTTATTAGGATTTTGCACTATTTAGTTTATTATTGAGGTCACATGGCTTTATCCAGAGAAGCAATTTCATTTTATCAGTGATTATAGTGGAAGAATTGGATTAAGTTGTCCTGCTTAAAGCATGTGGCTTTACCCCCTAGTGTGACAGCTAGTGTGTAACAGCTGAAATCCAGGAAACATATTGGCAGAATTTTTACATTTCAAGGCAGAGGGAAGTCAAAAACACCCAAAGCTTTACATCTCTCTCTAGCCTCACATGGAATGAACTCACAAACTCAAATTTTCCAAGTAGTCATGTAACACCTTAAGCTGTTGTAAAAGTCTACAACCTTTGAATGTTTATTTTGGGTGTTGAATGTCAAAATTTGCTGGAGTGCCAAAAAATAAAATCTGATTTTGCAAAACTTCATAATATTCTCTTCAAACCACAGGTAACTTAGTCATTTCTGATATTTGACAAAGGACAGGTGCAAAAGGTTAAAAAACAGCAAAAAATAGTTGAAGGAGTCACAGGATAATTGAGGAGTATTGAAGTCAAGGCCTTGATCATTGTGACTGAGAGAATATTTCTGAAAATGTTTTCTAACCATACTTATAGCCCAAAGATTGACATAGATCGTCATTTGACCAGTGGTTTCCTCTGAGTGAAACCCCAGCAGTCATGTGTTTAGTTTGGCACCATCCACACAAACTGAACATTATATATACCTCAAGCTGGAGCACTATAACATCTGGCAACTGTGTGGAAATTTCAGAGGAAGGAGTGACATAAGCTGTACCAAACAATGCTGTTAAAGAGGACTTTTGGCATTTATTTCAAAGAATCACATTTCGTATTTTCTGCTGTCATCCATCATGGAAGGACAGATCTGACACACACAAACATGGGTTCTCGCTTAATATACATTATTTACATTAATTCTGGCGTTGGATGCATGTCTCACATCATACTCTACACGTAGGATTGTTGGTAACGTAATGATTCATAATTATGAATGCCAGACTTTCAATATGATATCTTTCGTTTCAGGAAATTAGAATTCCTTATTTGGATTGAAGACTGAGAAAAACTGTGGAAATTGTGTTTGAAGTGTTGTGTAAGCTTAGCTTATGATTATATTACAGAAAGCAAAACTACTTTGAGGCATATTTTGATTAGGTAACTCACAGTTAAGGTTACAGCTATGCTTGGGCAAGTTAAACAAAACAAATAATCAGAAATTTGAGACTCTTCGCTATAATTTTTGGTTAAATAAGAAGAAAAGTTGTACATCCATGTGTTATACATTCCCACCACAACTAAACACAGCAACATTCTGCTTTATAATCTCCACATGTGTGGTTGTCTGCATATGTAGTTATATATGTGTATATCTATTCTCTATACTGTAAATGCATATGTTCAAGTTCATGCTGTATATGTTTGTGACAATGTTCATATCACTCACATGGCTGACATCAATCACTGGCAGACATAGGACAGATGTTACCAGTGTTCCAGTAGAAATAAATAAATGTTAACAGCTGGAAGAAGAGACTTCCGATAAGACGATAAGCAAAAAACAGCCCTTGGGATGTTGTCTGTGTCCCGAGTCTTTCCCTGCTGGTACAAAGAGCACCTGTTTCTTAAATGGCTCTGCTACAAGACTTTACACACTGCAGGTGGTTTCTGTCCCAGTTTCTCTCTTCTGAACAAAGAAAGGCTCAAGGACATTGCGGTAGCCCTAAGTTTTTCTTCCAAGAAATGTCTTGTTATTGGAGAGGAAGAGTGGAGAGAGGGAGGAATCCCTTGGGACTGCATGGACAATAAATTTACCTATACTCCAGTACCCCACCACCCCCCTAACCAATCTACTACTGTAGCAAATGTGATAGAGACTTCCGCTGTCATGTTTGGGTTAATGACAGACTAAATACAATCCATCTCAAATAACGGCCTTCATTAAAGCTAGGTCCAGATGTATCATTTGACTCCATTGTTGAACATCGAGGGATTTGCTAATTCAGACAAATGAAAGCAAAACAATAATATTTGAAAAGTCAGTGACTAGGGAGGTTCCAGCCGGAGATTGTTGGCCGTGGACATTTTGACATAAAATGAGCTTTCATGTTGAATACAACATTCAAAGGGATGTTTGAATGTGTGCTTCTTGCGAACTGCAGGAGGCATACGTGTTTATTTTTTTCTTGTCAGCAAAAAAATGCCACAAAGAAATACTCTTTGTGGATCCAAAGTGTAATACAGAAACGTTTGTTCTTAAAACTCTATTCTTGTCAAAAAAATCAAAAATGCATCAGAGAACCACAAGTTGCACTATTATCATATTCCTTCATTACCAACAGAGCCATTTTAGTTTTTTGTCAGTCAGCCCCACATATACTGTTCTGAAAAAACTCTACAATACAACATGTCTGTCAACCCACTGCTGAAAATAGTCCCTAACAAATGCACTGTTGGCTCCTGTTTGAGTAAAGCTTGCTAAAACACATACTTGTGGGATTTGTTGACTGTAACAAAGTATAGAAAACACCAACCTATTCCACTGCAGTGCCAGTCATTTACCATTTTACTTTTAATGTCTATTATGACACAATCCACTGGTACATTGAATTCTGAATATCTGTGAAGTAGATATATTCCGTAATGCTTACAGTCATTTTTTAGCAGATACTTTCCACATAATTATGAACATGATGCTTGTGAACCCTAAGTCAACCATGTCAATGTAAACTGAAATGAAAATGTCTATTAATAGACCAGTTAAAGCCAGATGTAGCCAGCTACAGTAAAATGAGCTCACTGCAAAGTACAGAGGCATGGGTTGGGTCAGAGAAAATCTGATAAATACAGATGGGACTGTGTGTGCTCAAATCACCCCACAGAGTACTGTCTTAGTCTTTGCCAGTGTGGCTAAACAGAAGGTTTTCTGGCACTGTGGTTCCTGTAATGTTAGAGTGAAAATGGAGAGTTTCTGATTTGACCCATGATCCTTCCTTTAGTCAGTTTGTGTGGTTGTGTCTATGTGTGTTTAAGAGCACACCCCAACCAAATGCAATTAATGTGAACCCACTTAAGAAAAATAAAGCCTTCACATGGAAAGTTTAAACCAGAGAAAGAGACTAGAGCTGATAATAAGATGGTAGTGAGGCGTAGATGGTTATTATTGCAAAGCAAATCAAAGGATAATAACGACAATAACAGGTCAAGAAGATCAGTAATGCTTATTCTAACCATCAGAAGTACAGACACTGAGTTTGGTGCATCTATTATGCCTATCTGATTAGTGGTAGATGATTGGTAGGGATAGAGGCAATACTGATGTCTTCTCTAAACCAACAGCTGGCTGATTAGTCTGATGCACTGAAGCAGAAGAAGGCGACATAGAGTATTGATTGCCACAGTGACCTTTTCTTTGCCACTGTTCCAGAGCTGTGGGGGGTTGCCATTTTGAAGACTCCAGCTCACCAGCAGCCAACGTGACTAAAGACAGGAACACTGCTCGTTCATATTTTTCACACTCTAAATTGTAATCATTGTGGTCACAGCAGGACAGCGCCAACAAGCTCCTGAGAATGGATGGCATGATAATCAATATAACTCAACATGTTGACAAAAATGATTTATGGTAATAAATAGGAAATATGATTTGTGTTGTATAAATAATTTACATAGTTTATTTCCAAAAGAGTAAGCATTTTGGTAATTTTCATCATTTTATATCATTTATTTTATATCATTCCTAAAAGCTACCATTGGCACCATAGTGTGATACTGTTTAAGTGACCTCACCAATCAATAATGGTAAGACATGATTTCTGTGTAGCATTCAGTAATAAACCTGAGAAGGGGATAGAAATGAAAGATAAAGGTAAAAGATTGGAATAGATTTTGTCAGAGGTTGAGACTGTGTCAAATGGTGCAGGAGACTTATGCAGGATGGGGGAGGTGGAGAGTTGTATATTAAACTGCTTCTAGAGCATGAGTCTAAGACATCAGGTGGGGAGGGAGATGGTATAGAACAAGAAGATGAGAGGGGACTGTGCTTAAGAAGTGGGTCGATGGTGGCAGCTGTAGATCTAGTGTGTGTTTGAAACAAATCAGATAAAGCAAGTCAATTCTTTAAGCAAAGTAGAGGAAAGAGTAGTAGTAGAACCAACAGGGGCATAAACATTAGTGGCCTTAAGACTGGGAAAAAACATCTGTGGAAGGAGTGGTTAACTACATGAAGTCATGGAATAGGTAGGTAGAGAAAAATGTTGCTCTCAGTGATGTTGCTAGATAAATTAATGGGGACAGGCATGCAATTGGATTGAGGAAAAAAATGCAATAGAATCCAAAAAATTATGTTTTTGCCTACAGAGTAAGTGATTAGAACATTTACAGAAAAGCACAAAGGGAACGGCAGCGTGGAAGCACACAATCACACTCACAAAATGCATAACGCAAACCATGCACACAGATAGCATGTGGGTTGCATCAGATGATCAGAGCTTCAAAAGACCAAAAAACAAAATAAAATCACCAATGCACACATCAGCCACAGGACATTGCTGACCAGCCAGCAGGATAATAAAACAGACTGGCCATTATAGAAGGAAAAAGGGTGGAATGAAAAGATGAATGACCTCCAGCTAGTGCCTTCAGTGACAATAGTGGAACAGACTGCCCTGCCTAAGTTTCTCCTAGAACCCTGTAATTGGTATGTGGTACACCTCATTTTATTCATCTTTAAATTTGTATGCTTACTTGTGGATGGTAAAGTTTTTTTCTTGGTTTTTGTTGTGTGTGTCCTTCACCTTTCTTTCTTTTTCAGCAAAGCTGAGCTGTGAAAAGGCAAAAATAATTTCACTCGTGGGAATAATAAAGTTGTTTGATGAATAATTGTCCATCTGAACTAAACATTCAGGAGATGCAGCAAATATATTCCAGGTGTCTCTAAGATTGTACGTCCAATGTATGATGCATACACACCAGAAAAAGATCTGTTCAAGTTGTAGTTGTGGTATTATGAAATGCAAACCCCAGGCTTATTAAGAGTGCAGTGAAGCAGACATACAATCATGAAGTTCATAACCTGCCTGCCCAGATGTGTTAATAAGGCTCTGCTCTATTTCAGGCGCTGTCAAGGTGCCTTTTACTGACGTGTTCCAGAGACACTACTCTCTTTAAATCTACATAAAAATCTGTCTTTGGCTTAAGGAAGAGTAGGAAATGGCCTGCTTGCATATTAAAATCAACATATTCTTAAGTGTTAGTCATCGATAGTTAAATCCCCATTATTCAGCATATTTACTAATATCTACAACATTTAAATATGTTGGATGGATCCTCTTTTGATCAAATTACCACAGAGAAGCTCTATCTCCCCCCTGAGCTTCAGTCACACAAACCACCTCAAATGGGTTTTAATATTATAGAGAATTATCTCCTCCCAGGGAGTAGACAATTGAGATAAAGGGAAGCCTGTTAACAACTTACTGGATCAACATCAGAGCCTGGGCTATTGGTGATGTGATGTGGTCTAGTGCAGATGATCATACTGCTGATTCAGCCAGTTTGGAAACCAGAAACCAGAGACCCTCGATCCCCTGCCTCCATCTCAACCATACCCTGTCAAACTTCTCTTTAATCCTCAACAACCCCATGCTTGCCAGACACACACAAGCTACCACCACGACTGTCTCCCCCTGAGCTTCTCACCCATGGGAAAACCACCTCTCGTGCAAACTATCGTCACTGCTCACCACACCTCCATCTCTAATTTAACCAGAAACCTAATGTTTTCCCTGCTTCAGCTGATCCCCTGTGCAATTTCCCAATTCATACTCATTGTCAGCATTACCTTACAATCAAGCTGTAGTCACAGTTTTTAAGAGCCGAGGATGGAAATTAAATAACTGTATGATCAGACGTCATTTAGATTTCCATGAATGATGCCAGTTAAAACTAACATGCCATGTATCAATTTTAACAAGGGGAGAAAAGGAAATTGCACACACGTCACTGGCATGTTTCACCTTGAGAAATGTTAAAAAGTTACAAGATTTTACTTCTCTTAAATGCAAGGAGGTCTGCTACATGTTTTCACAGCAGGGTCTTGGTCTTGCTTGTTTACATTTTCACACCAAACGTCTTCATATTCTAGTGGCCCGTGCCACCTGTGTCATCTCTCAGCGAAGTTTAACAAACAGAATAGTGTGTGTGAAACTTCTCGTCAATTAACTGACCTAATTTTGAGCTAAAGTGATAACTATGGTGTGTGGTACATCATATGTAGGTCTTATATGATTTACTGTGGCATATTCAGTGCAGAATCACAAGGGAACAGTACTGCACCTCCACTATCTCATCCATCTTTTGGGGTGGTGCAGCACATGGTGACATACTTTTCTGTTTCAACACTAACCCACTGGTCCAGTAAGCATTCAGCCAAATAATTTGATTGGATCCCGCCAGGATTTCAGATATTCATTCATCATTTGCAAGACGCATCGTGTGCATACATAATTTCCTAGAATAGCACTTGGAAAAAGTCAAAGAAAGTCTTAGAAAAATAGCTTGTGTGTGCCCATAATAACAACACTACTACTCCATGTAGTCTTTGCCATAGATGGAAGGTGGGAAGTTTGAAAACTATTTACGGGAAAATCAAATAAAATTACTTTGAATGTGACATGAATAAGTTGGTCACACGTCCTAACTTCAACATGACAAACAGGACAAACAGATTCTGGTCACATGATTCCTAGAGTAATACAAAGTCTTACTTCTACATGTGTGCAAATGATTGAGAACAATTGCATTCTGCATATCTGCACAAAAATCACTTGTTCATGTCTCATTGACCATGGAGAACATGGGAGAACATCATAGGTGGACAATGCATGGTTACATGGTTGTGCCACACAAGGAGATTTTCCTCCTGGTTCTTGATGTTACTTGATGTTAATGATAATACCAGGACCAAGAAGACCGAAAGGATGTCAATGAAACTGATAATTGTCATATAGCCTAAGATGTACAGAGATTTTTTATTCTTTTTTGCTTTACTAGACTGCCACAGGTTTTTAGGGTTGTTTTTTGTTGTTGTTTTTTTTGTTTTTCCATAAAGATGACATTTTATGACAATCATACAGTAATATTACTATTATGGTGAAAAATCATCTATACTTTTTGACCAGTATGACTCAAACAATGGGTGGTGCGGTGGTTAGCACTGTTGCCTTACAGCAAGAGTGTCCTGGGTTTGATTCCCGGGGTTGGCCAGGGTCTTTCTGTGTGGAGTTTTGCATGTTCTGGGTTTGCGTGGGTTCTCTCCGGGCACTCCGGCTTCCTCCCACAGTCCAAAGACATGCAGTTAGGTTAACTGGGGTGGGTGAGAGAGTGAATGGTTGTTTGTCTATATGTGGCCCTGCGATAAAGTGGCGACCTGTCCAGGGTGTACCCCGCCCCTTGCCTGTATGCCAGCTGGGATAGGCTCCAGCACACCCGCGACCCCTACTGGGACTAAGCAGTTCAGAAGATGAATGAATGAATGACTCAAGCAATTAAAAAAACAACTTTTCATTTTGGTGGCAATGGCTAGTTTAATTGAGACAAAAACTAGGTTTTGAAATGTAAATGAAATATTTTGGTAGGTAAGTTGTGAACAATAAACTAACTGTTTTGACAGTTGTTCTTATAGTTTAGAACAATTATTTCCTCATTAAAGAACTGAGCCAAAGTGAAAGAAAAAAACTGTTATTAATTTAGTTTATTTATATACCTCCAAATCATAACAAAAGTAATCTCAAGGCACTCTTACAAAGGTTTAAGACCTTACAGAATATAACAATACAATTAATACATAGACATAAATAGAAAACCCACTTGAGCAAGCACTAGATGAAAATGGAGAGGAAAACTTCCTCTAAAGGAAGAAACCTCCAGCAGAACCAGGCTTATGGTTCAACAGGTTGGGGTGAGTCGAAAGGAGGAGAGAAATGAACAACAGGCAACAAACAAAAACAAGCACTGAACAGAACCCTGAGCAGGCTGGTTGGATCAGCAACTGCATGCTGGAAACATACAGCTCCAAGGCTGGGGATTTCTGCAGAAAGGTACACAGAGGAAGACACAAAAAAGAAGAAGCAAAACAGTGTAAGAAAGAAGACACAAAGATAATGACATGCAATGGTGGCATAGGAGAGGAGAGGATTCCTGAGGGACTAGTCGAATTTGGTACCTTGATATTATGTGGAAACAAACGTCAACTGGTTATCAGACCGTGTAATTACTGTGACCTTCCTGGCAACATAAAGAAATTTGCCGTAATGAAACACTAATTTATCAATGCTCACAGTAACCTATGAAAAAACTGAATTTACAGGGCACAACAGTAAAACAGCTCGTTTACAATCTACCCTCCAGTACTGCATGTACGATGGGAAGAAAAGTCTACATGTAGGAGATTTACATTTCACACTTTAAGAAACAACATAGAGGATGAAATATTTGATCGAAACACAGGCAACACACGACAAACTTAGTGTAATGGCTGAAGATATTGTAGCATAGAGCACGGTAGTGAGTCTGTTTGCCTGGACCAACAGTGACATCATGTGGTCAATACAGAAAACAACATTATTTTTGTGATTTTATTTTTATTTTCCAGGAAAACAGGCCTATTATGTGACCCAGAATATAGATTTAATTTGTAGACAAGCCATACACATCCATAACTTTGAAGAAAATCTAAGAAAATTAAATTGCAGATTAATCGTAATAGAGACACATCTTCCCTAACTAAGCAGGATTTCCTTTACTGCATGAAGGTACTTTATTTTGTTGCTGATTACAGTTACTAAACAAGAATACAAATTAAATACTGAACTTCAGGTTCTTCAGTCTAGTTGAGTAAAGAAGAAATCAGAGATGTGGCAGAGCTCTAGAGACACTATTGTCCCACAGTTGTGACCGTGACCTTGATTGCTACCATAGATCCTTTAAGTCTAGTTTGAATTTATGCACTTTTGGATGATTAACAAGTATTTAAGATACACAGTGAACCTTAATATTGAAGATTTTATTTGTATTTATGTTCTCTGGCAATGTTCTTTTTCTAAATTGCTAGACTCCAAACCCAACATTCAACATGATAACAGAGTCTGTATATTTTTACAGACTGAGTATCAAATTAGTGAGGAAGAGTTCAATTTAAAAAACATGCACAATTCCTACAAGAGACGCATGATACAATACGTGATCACTGTTTAAAACAGCACATACATCTCCATTAATGGTGGTATCAGCAAGTAACAGCAATACTCGCCTGTGCAAACTTAAAGTTGTTTGGCAAAAACTAGGCTTTTTGATTATTGTTCTTCACTAAGACACTGTAGGAGGAAGTAATTTAATTCCTCTAGAAAATGTAGTTTCTTTCATTTTTGTAATTGCACAAACATATATATGAAGAAATATATATAAAAAAAACAACTAAACAAACAATTGAAAAAGTCATTTTGGATGAAGTTCACCATCTCTTTGGTTACTTTACTTTGTGGTAAAAATTTCAAAAGAAATAATAATCGTTTAAAAATAACATATTCCAATTGGTAAACCAACAACTTCATGTTTATATATTAAATTTAATGTTGACCTTCATTGTTTACTTTTAAAACACCCTTTACTCCTTCTGGAGTTTCTCCACCTCATTGTTTTGTTTAGACTGAAATTCTTCAACATATTGTAAAATCCACATAAAGTATAATTTTTACATTGTTTAATATATGTAAGCAACTTTGTTCGAGGTTTGTGCTACATTGCATATCTAGTGCATTGCATGTAATTCATGTCAGTGTATCTCTTTGTAAACATTGCACTAAAAAGGAGCAACAAAAACACACAAGGTAACAGAGCTATCAGTTCACAGAACTGGAAGACTACAAGCATATATTTGTTGTAAATCCTACCACACTGCAAAACTATATCAAAAATACATTAAATCCTCATGAAAATATCAGTGACATCATAATCACCATCCTGAAGTATGGCTACTGTAATATCTAAGAATGGGCATTTCATTCTTAGATTAGAATTATATGACAATGTTAGATGCATGTCACTTAATATCCCTTCACTTAAATGGTCCTATTTTCCCTTAACTTTATCTGAAGATGTATCAAATCTAAATGTAATGTAACTCTAATGTTATGGTAAAACAAAAAATATATATATATTTTTTAGAATCTGGTTGCCTGCAACTCCCTGTTGTACCTATGTGATAGTCAACTGCACAAAATAACACAGCAACAAAATCTAAGAGATAAATCTCTAACCAGTATTGATAACTAAAACTGCTGACCTGAATCACTGGGGTATGTGTGGAAAAAGTGTCTTTGAAAAAAAAAACAGGAAAACAATTGCAAAATGCTGTGAGATTTTGGCAGTGGCTCAGCTGAGAACAGCGTTGTTGTCGTTCTGATCTTCAGCAGATTCCACTTCTGTCTTTATGATTCCTTTATCAACATCCACTCCTACAACACCCACAACCCTGAAACACAACAAAGCAAGTGTATGAAAGGCAGAAAAAACATGGGACACATTACTATTGCTTTTAGTACCTACAAAACATTGCATCTCAGCAGTTTCAACATAGCTTCTTCATAAGCCTGCATCAACCCGCCTAGGGCACATATTTTTACTTATAAAAGTCAATAATATTTTCAATGTTACAAGAGGGTTAGGACATGTAAACAAGAAGTTTCTTCCTTTTTGTTGTTTGCTTACTTGTATTAAGTAATAATAATATAAACATCAACCAGTGAAGTCATAAATAGTACATTGTACAATTGCTTCTGTAGAATTGTGTTTTGTTAAAACTGGTGACTGCATCTTTGAACTTGATATTCTGCTTCCTCTTTCGGCTTCCCGCTTTAGGTGTTGCCACAGCAGATTATCTGCCTCAGTCTTCGTTTGTGAACCGGAGACCTGTTTCGGCAAAGGTTTTACACCAGATGCTATTCCTGACACAACCCTCCCCATTTATCTGGGCTTGGGACCAGCACTAAGGAAGTTTGTGCTGGTCCCAAGCTTGTGCAGTCTCAGTGGCTATATGTGCCAACCTGATAAAAGTGATAAAACTAAGCTCTAGTAACCAGGCTTGACTATACTGTGCATGATGTTCTGAAAAAAAAAAGACTTAACAATTCAATGCTGGCAATGGATTGCTGAACCAGTGCTTTTTGTTATTCTATAATTACCTGTTATGTAACAAGAGAAGCAGTGCATGTGACAGAGTCAGACTCAGACTGATTCAGCAGCACTACTTTGTCAAGTCAGTGCAATCAATGTAACAGTGTGTACCACAAGTAAGTAACATTTTATGGCATTTAAACAATTTCTATATAGAGGATTATTAATGTTGATGGTGTATAAGGCAACATACTAAGTTAAAGTCATAATGTTCAGTACATGTCAGAGATTTAACTTACTACACGAAGAGGGAAACTGGTGAAGGAAGTCTTTATAAGTGAGGAATAAGGAAGTGAGAGTATTTTCTGTTTGCCTAAATTAAGCAAAGCACATTTCTCTTTAAGAGTCAAGAATAATTTTCAAATAGTAACTTGGCAGAATCTGCTCTTTCTTGACTGAATAATTACGTTTGTCTTTACTTTCATTAATGTTGGAGGATTTTTGAATGTACACGCAGGAATTCTATAAATGGAGAATTCCTGCTTGCAGCATGTTATAACAAAACCAATGAACAATGGTGGATTATCTATTACAAGAAGGTTTCAAGCTGCTACATTGAAAAAGAAATCAATAATGCCTGAAGGGGGAAAATAGTGTGGAGATTTATGATTGTGTGATTTAATTTTGTAAACATGAATAATTTCCTATGATGTTAAACTTACCCTAGGACAAACAAAGGAATGGCACACAGTCCTCCAGACAAGAGGAAGATGAAGCCGGGGTACCACGCCACCGTAGAAGCATAGATACTATTGAAGACGGTGGTTGACACATTGGTGGTTAAACTGTCCAGAAAGGAAAGGCAGGCAAACAGGGCTCCTACAAAAACCCAAGAGAGAAGAAAGCAAATCTTAAGAAGTGGCGGGATAACAAAGGGCTATGCTTAAAACCAAACACTTTAGTTTCAAGGCTCCTCTTTGCTCTAAGGAACAGAAACTTGGAGTGCTTTGTTTTCATGTGCACCATGAAATCACTGGAGCTCTTCAACTTACTCTGACTTTAAATACGCACAGACACAGTACAGTGGCTTATGGAAAGTCCTAAAACCACTCACCCTGCTCAGACTTTGGGATGAGCTTTGACATCATGGAGCGTAGAACAGGAAAAGGCATGATAGACAGAAGCATTGGCACCCTCGCTGTGGCAAACAAATGACAGAAGGCAGGCATTACTATTTTCTATCATTATGTAACCACATAAAATTATAAAATGCATACTGTACATAACATAAATAATATGAATGGTTTGAGGCTATGCTTGCTTAAAGGTGCAAAACTTTATAAAATTTCTATTTCTGTCTATTTAAAGCCTCCCATTTAGATAGCGACTGCAAGATATCTTAAATAAACAAAGAGATAATATTTTAATTACCACACAAATATGGTTCTGCACCTTGTAAAAAAATAGGTTCTGTCAATCATTAACCTAGTTTCTAATGTATATTATGTAATATTACTGTTTGCCAAAGCACCTTGAGCTGTATGCAAATATCGGACATTTTTAAATAATTATTTCTACTGTTTGCCCACCTCTTTTATGTAAATAGGGTGGCCAAAACATTAGAAATCCCTCTTAATAGACAGTAATGCAACTCTATTAATCTGACAACTATTACATGAGACAACTTCTAAGCATAATTCGTACATAGTTACTGTGGACTTTTTCCCTCACCTATGAACATTAGTGCTGTGGTCTTCGCAAATGCTACCATGATCGTGCCTGATGCAACAGATAGGATCCCTATCGTAACAGTGAGCAGCTCTGGTACACCACAGTATGTGAACACTGACACTCCCACAAAACTGGTCAGGAACACAGTGGTGGACATTGCTGAGCCATAGCCAATCAAAATCTCCGTCCAGCACAGTGGTTCATTCAGCTCATATAGTGTCATCAAGGTGATTCCTCCCATATAGGCAAAAGAGAAGCTGGTGAAGATGAGCATCAGGAGGAGCAAAATTAATTTACACCTGTAGCTGGCCCCTACAAACATGCGGTAGACCCCATATAGCATCTGTTTCAGAGCTGAGCTCTGAGTTGAGCCTTCTAGACTAATGGCACCATTGGGGGCTTTCGACACAGTCTCTTCGAGGATGAAAATCGAATACAGTATAATCAAACACAGACACAGTGCAGATGTTAGGAAAGGCCAGTTAAAGCCTGTAGCTCTCAGGAAGTAGCCTGTTGATATTGATGCCACCCCAGCCAACAGACCAATCATCATGTCCAGTCCGGCCATGCGCAGAGTTTTCTGATGACCATTCTCACACAAGTCTGCTATGTAGGCGAAACAGCCCCCGAGAAATGTGCCCAAGCCACCAAACAGCGAACTGAGAAGCGAAGAGCCAATGAGTAAGTAAATGTTGAGCTCAAAGTAGGACACAGTCAGGAAGGCCAAAACGTAGATCAACGTGCCAAACAATGGCATGATGATGGCGATCTTACGTCCTCCCCGATCACTATAGGCCACAAGCATGAGAGTGACAATCAACGAGGGGATTGTGGAGAGGAGGTCTGTGTACAGGTAGAAGAGAGATGCCTGCCTCTGTACCATCTGGAAACACAACAAGAGAATATGGTAAAGTCTGAAAAAATATAGCTCACAGTTAAACTATAAATGTCATGAAACTAATGCAGAGTAAAAACACTTTCATTTGCGCATTTGGACTAAAAAAATAATTTGAGGTTTTCCAAGGAACAACACTTTCAGTACTGCAACAGGTGCAGCAGTGGCGCTTTCCAGATCCGTGTGTTTGTTCTCACTTCTCTATTGTGTTTCATTTGTCTTTTATTAATATGGGGCTTATGTGATTTATCATCATTTTCATCGCTAAAGTGTTGCTACTACAGTATGGCAGGCAGTGTCCGTGTAAGATCAGGAAAACCTAAGTGAGTATACAGTAACCTAATGATGCAGCAGTTTTGTGGAAGGATCAGAATGGGTTATATATACAATCTATGCTGTGCTATGAGAGAAATTTAAATTAGCTGGTTATTAACTAATGACTAACCTCATTAAAACTTGACTGGTTGTCGCTGCCGTTCGTCGAACATCTGGATGTGTTGTCAGAGATGGTATAGGTGGTGTTCGTCAGCTCCTGCCAGAGCCTCCGGTACACATATTGCTGCACCAGAGGGTAGATGAGAAAACTGGAGAAAGCATACAGAGCAACGACAGGCTCTACAAGGAAAAGACCCTTCATTTTGATGGGCTGCAATATTCCCTGGAGAGATAAAGACAGTACATTAAGAGAAGAAAAAGACAGATTAACTCTAAGCATCTGAACATATATTGGCTGGTTTGTTAAAACATATAGAAATGTATACATTTGTTTTAAATATCAACTAAGTCATTACACTTAAAAGCTTAATAAACAAATTTCTAGTGTTAGTAGGTTCAACACCTTAACAATACCTTTTGCATTCAGGTACAGCAGGCAAAGTAAACACATCCGCAGTGCTCCTCTTTAAATAGTACAGAAGTAATAAGTCATAAGACAGAGTCTGAAGTACAAATAATGTTTGTTTTTTCCCCAGGCAGCGTATCGATTCAACATTATCTGACAGTTTGAAAAGTACAGTGCAAATCTGAGATAGCAACCTTGCTGCTACTTGGTTGGTTCATGTGAAAGCAAGTGTGCTGCATGATGAGCTGGTCGATGTGTCGATAGCACACACTGGAAGATATAAGCAGTTTAGCCTTATTTTCATAGCACCTACCTTTTAGACAGCCGGTCGGGTCATGTTTTAATCGACAGATTATCACCTGCCAGACATCTGTTTACGAGGTCGTATGTACTCGTCTTTTGTACACAAGTGTCCAGCCCAGTGAGGAAACGTCCACGTCCCGCCCCTCGCCATATACCTGCGGGTAAATTTCTACGCATGTGTTTATTCGATAGGAGCACCTGTCAGTCATTATTAGAACGAGACCAAAACATTTTTGAGTCCCTGTAAATGGTCCTAATCGCTCATAACTATTATTTGAAATGAATATAATGATGTTTTATTTGATTTCGCTTGCAGCATGTGTGTTTTCGTGCTCTCAATATTTCACTTGCGCATGAGTTTAGGCGCGCACTACCGTTTCACTAGGTATTACGGTAACCTGATGGGAGGTGGGCGTGGTTTATGTCGGAACGTACCATTTTGCGAGTAGACCGGGAAGAACTGTGTTGTGACAGCGGAGTAACAACCCGGCAGGGGGAGACGGTAAGGCGGAATCTACAATCCTTCGTCTGTATTATTTAAATCAAACCTACAATTTGGACATGAAGCTGTAATTCAGATGTATGCACATATTTATATAATTTACATGACCGGGTGGCTTAAATGTAGGTATTAAAAATGACAGGTTAAAATCCCGGACGTGCAGGTAGCATTAGTCCCACCAAAATATCGCAAGCTAGCGAATCATAGCTAACTTATCCTGTCCCTGTATTCTAGCTATGCAAAGCTAATTTTGTTAGGTATCGTTAGATGAAGGATGGTCAGCAAGCTGTTTTCACTATATTTTTATGTCTTCTGCGTTTTCTACGTTGGTTTGCCACCACACGATATTTAGCGTTAAAGCTAAATAGCTGGCGGGCCAGTGTTAGCGCTAGCATCGGCTGCTGCAGTTGCATTTTAAAGTCGTGACAGTCTGAATCAGGATGGACGATATTACAGTCCCTCGGCCTAACTAACGTATCGTACTGACAGTGTACTTTATTTTTTTAAATTCCGTTTTAAACAATATTAATTTGTCATCTATGTGGGCCTGGCTGTACCTGTAAATCATAATGTCTCTGTATCTGATTTCGCAGTGTAACGCTGTTTTGCCGTCTATCTTCATCACGCAGTTCATCCCCTGATGATATGACAAATTGTGCTAACGAGTTAGGGATTCATTAGACATCCCAAAATGTGAAATGATGTATAGTTTTATTTGTAGTCAGAGCGATATTTAAATATTTAGCTGTTATTCATACTGTCTGTTACCTTTTGTTGCACACTTCATGTTTGACTCACTCACAAAATGTCAACAAATTTAAAACAAAATCAAACAATATAATGTTACTGTAGATCGTTTATCCATCAATAATAAACAGAGCATCTTACATTTAAGTAGGCATCAAATTTCACATAATGTGTCTGATGATGTCTGTCGCCTGATCCGCTGACATTTGTTATTTTTGATTTCCAGGTGATAACATAGGTTTTTTCATCTTGCATCAACAATGGCCTTCAGCAAGGGATATCGTATTTATCACAAGCTGGACCCACCTCCCTACAGTGTCATAGTGGAAACTAGGATTAGGGAGGAATGTCTCATGTTTGAGTCGGGCGCCGTTGCTGTTCTGTGTAAGGCATCTTGTTTGACTGCATTATAACAAGACATGGCTTAAATACTGTGTAAACCTTTACTCATATAAAGGTGCTACAAGGAGACATATTCTTAACCATCAAGTTATGATTGTGTTGCTTTTGTATGTCTTCTAGCGGCGGCTGAGAAGGAGGCCATTAAAAACACATACACCAAGATTGTTGATGCCTATGGGATCCTGGGTGTCCTCCGTCTGAATCTGGGTAAGATACAGAAACATTGTCTCTCATTGCCACTTGTTGCAGAAAATTCCTGGCTCTTGTCCAAGTTTTCGTCCCAGGTATATGTGTGACTGTATCTCTGTTGCTGCTTACATTTAAGCTGCTTTCTTCTGCCCTCCTTATGACCTTGAAGACTTTTGTTATTACAACAGGGAAAAAGCTGCATAAAAGATTAAGCCCAGGTTTATAGATGGTTGAGATTTGACTGACTGGTGATTTCTATTAAATAAGTGGTATTAAAACAATTTTTTGTCCAGTCTCTTAACATTTGTTTTTGCATTTTGTTGTCTCTTCTCTTTATGCAATACTTTATCTGTTTCCTTCCTTTGGTATTAATACCTCTCTATCATTAATTTACAACTCCTATTCCATCCTACATCTGCAGGTGACTCCATGCTCCACAGTCTGGTAGTTGTGACAGGATGCAGCTCTGTGGGGAAGGTGCAGGACTCTGAGGTTTTTAGAGTCACACAGACAGACTTTATATCGCTGAAGAATGATCCAGGAGATGAGGACCGGATTGCTGAGGTGCGAAAGGTTCTAAACTCAGGACACTTCTACTTTGCCTGGTCTTCCACTGGCGTCAGCATGGACTTAAGTCTCAATGCACACCGCAGGATCCTACAAGACACTACTGATAATCGCTACTTTTGGTAAGTGATTACAGATATAGTTATAGATAGTGTTATATAGACAATAGGCAATCATTTTAAAATCTCAAATCTGAAGTTGTAGACATGAAACAAATGCATGTCCTGTCATCTGTGCGGTCTTCCATTTGTGGTGTAGTTTCTTCTAAATGTGTGATATGGGGGCTGTGTGATTTTTGCAGAGAAGGTGTGAAAATGATCCGTCACACTGAATTTGTTTGTGTGTTTACTAGAGATGCCCCAAGCCAATCCAGAGAATTGGTTTCTAGGAACTTTTTTAAAGGCTGATCAGAGGAAATAAAGCCAATCTAAATCTGTTCACACTGGCAGACATTTTTGCAGCGTGTGTGGTTCTGACACTGACACTATTTATCATTAGCAAACGGAAGTGGACAAAACATTTGTATTGTTACTGGTTATGATAACAAACCTCACTGAAAGCAGGTAATTTCAGACCTAACCAATACTAATATGTGGTCCGTATGGTCCATTGCATTCCATAAAGAAACGTTCCCTAGTCCAGATATGCCCCAAAGCTGCATTCCCCCAGTTATTTTTTTATTTCAAATATTTTGGTACCACAACCTCTAATTGTTGGATCAACAGCCCCTTTAAAAATGGGTCAGGTTTAAGTAAGCTGTAGCTGTTAATTCAATATATCTATACATAGTAAATATGTATAGGATGAAATTTTATATTGAACAATACTAAATGTTTTAAGTTCTTGGATGGGAGCAAAAAAAACTTGATCAGGACAGTGAAGTTTATTGTTTTTTTATGAATCAATAGGAACCAGTCTCTGCACCTGCACCTGAAACATTATGGAGTAAACTGTGATGACTGGCTGTTGAGGCTGATGTGTGGTGGTGTGGAGATCAGGACCATCTATGCAGGTCACAAACAGGCCAAGGCCTGCATCTTCTCCCGCCTCAGCTCAGAGCGAGCCGGCACTCGATTCAACGTCCGAGGAACAAATGATGATGGACAGGTGGCCAATTTCGTGGAGACTGAACAGGTGAAAAAGATCTCTAGCAGCTGATGGTTTTCCATTGTCTGTTTAGGAACAAATCTGTTGCTGTTTAAAAATAGTTACAGATGCATAGTTACTATTAAAACCAGCAGGATGATGATAATTTATAAGAGCACTGATTTATTGGTGAGGCTCCAGACTAAAGCATTTTTCCTGCAACAGTTTGCTGTAGTTCCTCTGTTGAGCCCAGTCAGTATTTCTATTGCTGAATCAGCATTGTTTCAACACACACACATTTAAATGTGCAAGCTTATGTTTGTAATTAACGTACAAATTCTCAAATATGACCAAGGAGTTAATTTGCTACTTTGTTCTTAAAATCTAAAAAGAAACTTTACTAGCTTCAGTGGTGTAATATAATATTATTGTGTTGTTAGGTAACCTAGGTTAGGTTGTTAGTGTAGATGGCTTTTGGTCATGTTGACACACTGCCACTGTGGTTTCTCTTTTCTTTTCTGTGGCCATAGACACACTATGTACTTTGCCTCTGAGATTAATATAGGCAAAGAAGCATGTTGTCACCCATGTTTTCTTTAAATAAGTAAAACAAAAAAACTTCCTTTCTTAAAATGTTCTTTTACTACCATGTCTGAGTTTTGTCACATTGCACATAAACTTAACTTTTCTATTGTTTTCAATAGGTTATTTTCCTGGATGACAAAGTCTCGTCCTTCATACAGATCCGTGGGTCTATTCCTCTTTTCTGGGAACAACCAGGAATTCAGGTAACTGAATCAAAATCTATAACCCATATCTTTGAATTATAAATATGAGGTTTTCATATATTAATTCTACAGCTGTATCAACACATACCACTGACAATTACATGCAAGCAGTTTCTAAAAAAAGAAAAATGACCATCAAAATATGTATATGTCAGTTGTATCTGGTAAGGCAGAGAAATAAAAGGTCTCCTTGTAATTACACTAGATATGCGCTGTTAATTCTAGCTTTAACAAATTTTGTTCGTGCTGTGTTCAGAAAAAGTCCATTAAGGGTGTTTTGTTGCACCTGCATGGGAATCGACACCCTAATGGACTGGATGAAAACCCCCACCTGGTATAACTTTTTTTTTTCCTTTGGGCTCTTTCTGGTGCTGGCGCATTGATGTTGCTGCAGATGGGGGTTTCTATGTGCAATGCCAAAGGGCAAGGTTAAAAATCCAAAGCAAACCCATGATGGATTTTTATCCAGGCATCATAAATAGTACCAGGAAATGCCATTTCTGACATTTAAAGCATCACTTATTTACTGCACTCTATAAATAACATAATTGGGATTCTCCTTGCCATGTCCTGACATTGCACAGACTGGTGGATTAGAACAAACGTGGGGGAGGTTAATGATAGATATAGTTGTTGGTAAAGGGCGTTTTTCTGTTTTCCTCAGCTCCCAGACATCTTTACTCAGGTGAGAGCCTGGTTTGAAAACATCCCCAACCACTTCCCTACACTTAAGCTGCTGATATTCTCCAGGCAACTGGATAGGTGTTAAAGGATGATATGGAAGACTGAGCTGTTTAATATTTTAGATGGGGTGTCCATATTATACACCTATTCAGTATATAAGGTCTATGGTTTGGTTTGGTTAAAACACAGGGTTGTTGGCTCGGGGTTGTTTTCAGACAAAACTGTAGTCCTCCTGCTTTTTAAGTCTTGTTTTAGACTTGTTTTAGCTCTTAGACCCCTTTAACAATCGTGACCGGTACGCTTACTTTGTCCTCCTCGTACACCAATTCATTTCCTGAGCAGGATGAAGAGTTATTGATATTTCTATAGATAGTTCACTTTAGAAATAGAAATAGGAATTTGACTCTGAGTTGTAAGTGTAGTGCAGTATTGTAGGAAAGATTTGTAGGATTTGCCCATTTAGCCAGTTACTTATTAGAGCCTGGTTGATGACACATTGTTGATTAAGCTTTTTATGGATATTACTGGATGTTAATAAACCTCTCTGAATGACTGTATTCATCGGTCATTTAAAAATAAATTATATTATTAATACTTACCGGTGCACCGGTGTTAAGGACAAAATTATAAAGTATTAAGCTGTTGTGAGGAGATTTTGGTTAGAAGTGTAAAGCTGTAATCTGAGTCCTTTCAGATGCCATCTCAGGAAGTCATTAAAAATGCACAGCATAGACCTGGACAACAGTAGAGAGAGGAAGTAGTGACAAAATGGCAGCATGGAGCAAAATGGCAAAGCCTGCCAAACACTGTCTAAACCATAATAAGCACATGCAAACATTCAATCAAATGAATACAAAGCAGAGGAAAAGATTAGCCGACTGTCAAACACAGAAACAAACTGGAGCTATAAGGAAGGAAAAGTCCCACAGTAAAAATCAAAGTGCAGTCTGGAGACCACAGCAATGTCCAGAGAAAATGCAGCAATAATAAAGAAACCGAATATGGGTATCTTGCTTGTGAAGTGAACTGAATGACTAGTAGGGGATATAATGATGAGGCGTGGGGGTGGTATACTTTTATTTTTTTCAGCAGATGACTATGACTATTAGACAGAGGAAGAGAAGCATTTGTTCAGGCAGGGATAAGTGAGGAACAACAAAGGAACAAGTAGGGACCTGCAGATTTCCACATAACAGCCGCTGGGACAGTGTCCTGCTAAGCCTTCTGTGCTGTCGTCATGTGTTGTCATACCTGCCTGTACTTCTGCTGTGTGAGGCTTCATGGTATGTCTGATGAGTCTGCAACAGTATTCTAAATTGAAAGGATGTAGGAGAATTAATGAGACAAACAAGTTAAAATATGTATATGTTCAAGTAAAAGTTCCCAACTGTGTTGGAGAGATGACAGACAACAAGATTTCTCTGCTGCTCAGTGTCTTTGTCCCAGTATGAATCAATCTCCCTATGCTGCCCCTGTGTTGTTGTCCTATCCTATACAGTTCTGAACACTATTAAGGTCGATTTTCCACTGTTAAAATCTTGTCTAAAACTTTTTTTTCCAACTCCACTCTTTATCACCAGGTTTTCTGGCCATCTGCAAGATGCTTGTGTTTGCTCAATTTTCTTTTTTATGATCTGTACCAAAGCTGGACACTCTTTTTGATTGTCTCTGCCCTATAGGTTGGCTCTCACCGTGTGAAACTCTCAAGGGGATTTGAGGCAAATGCACCAGCATTTGAAAGGTAATTAACATCCTGCGTAGCGTGGACAGGCGTGTGTGTGTGTGTGTGTGTCAGCTTCCAGCTGCTTATCTGACCTTGCACAGATTACCACTCCTCTGAGGAGCAGAGGAGACACCATAATTTTATGTCTCCTGCATTTACTTCCCAAGCTACAACAAAAACGCTCTCCAGACTCTCAAAGGAAAAGTGTTAATTGAAGTCTATCCTCAGTGGCAGGTTTATTGCAGGGAGCAGAAGGGGCATTATCAGTAGTCCTTGATTAGATGTTGACCTTAATAACTAGCATTTTATATATATTGCAGACAGTTTCTTTGCAATGATTGCAAACCCTAACCTGTATGGAGGTCAAATCAGTTTACACTTAACTTAATTAAATTGGTGAATGACTTTCACTAATAGCATGTTGCCCATAATTGTTCACGTTTAGAGACTGTTTTACCACTTTTTTCATTTGTCTTCTCCGTAGTTTTGTCCTTGCAATTCCACTGTGAAAGTAAAAAAACTTGCAGCGTTAAAGGACAATTTTGTCCTTTACTTTTCCTGTCTACAGATGCATGGTTAGCAAAAGAGCAGCACCCTTTACAGTAGTTTTAGCTTGTCACCGGCTCAACTGCATGTCTTCTAAAGGATATGAGAGATGATCACTATAATCACAGTGTCACACCCTGATAGTACTGTGTCTGTCTCCATTCTTATCATTGTTCAGTAGTGACCGTTGTAGCAGCAAGTTCACTCAGTCAATGACACCCTTTTGCTGGAAAAGTTCATATATATACATCAGAGTATTTCTGATTATTATTATTTTTTTATATCAGATATTGATGAGTCATCCTTCACATTCCACAGTAACAGCCAATGTTACTGTTGACATTCCTGTTCCTAGTTAAGAGCCAACAATAATCTCTTTTTAAACACAAAGCATCATCTGCCCCATAGCTGCATTTCTCATAACATGCTGAATGTTTCTAGCTATATCCATGTCTAATTATAATTTAATTCCATTTTAATAAAGTGGCCATAGTTTTTTGTTAATGTCTTTCCTTTTACACTGTCCTTTTTTGTGCCCCCAGATACAAAGAAATATTTGTGAATATACCCGATTGCATTAATCTGAGGCCTTGAAGGTTTTTTGTGCCATCAGTAAAACCTGACATTTAAAAAATCTGAAGTCTGTGATATCACTAGAGGAACACAGTGCTTATTATGTATGTGTTTTGCAGACACTTCACTGCACTGCGTAGATTGTATGGAAAACAGGTGATTGTCAACCTGCTTGGGAGTAAAGAAGGAGAACACATGCTCAGCAAAGCGTTTCAGGTGAGAGGACTATTCTTTGTACCCAACACTGACATGTACAGTATTATCTGGTAGATCTGGTAGTGTGTTTAAACATACGGCAGCTTTATTCTCTTTGTAAATCCACACTCTCCAGGCAGTGAGGATTTTTTTTGAGTGGGTGGACATTGCAGCCAGATAATATCTGTCATATTTCTTGTCAGGTCACCTTTTATTCTATCTGTCTTCTATATCTATGTTGTAGCCATCACAAAATTTCAAGTAAAACCAAATTCAGGGCAACACTGTAATTTCCTACGTATGTTTGTAAGATGTGGGATTACATAGAATGTGCTGTGAGTGTTTTATTAGCAAATCCAAATGTATGTGTCTTTTAGCTACGTAGTAAATATGGTGTGTATTGGTGTAATATTGGAATATCAATCAAATTTCTGTTGACAAAGAAACACAGTTGTTGGTTTTACCAGATGCCAGCAAGAGTTAATGTCCTAAAATGAAATGTGCATGTTCACAGATTAGACAGTAAATCCTTCCTAATAGGAAACACAACTTGCAAACACATTTTTGCATTCATTTTGCATTTCTGCAAATGATTCCTCTTCTCTATTTTTTTTGTCAGAGTCATTTGAAGGCATCTGAGCATTCAACTGCTGTGAAAATGGTGAACTTTGACTACCATCAAAATGTGAAGGGGGGGAAGGCAGACAAACTTCACAGCGTCCTCAAACCCCAGCTCAACAAATTCACAGAGGAGTGTGGGTTCTTCTACTACTCAGGAGAGATGGGCATCGAAAGGTTAGAAGTAAAAATAAGCCTGTATAAAGCAGTGCTGAATGTAATTTCTGTTTCTGTTTAACATCATCACTCTTGTCGTTAGGACTCAGGGTGGAACAATCAGGACCAACTGCCTGGACTGTCTTGATAGAACCAACAGTGTACAGGCCTTTTTTGCCCTTGAGGTGGGAGCAGTTTGCAGAATGCTTTCTATAATGTGTATTTCTTACGTCCTTTGTCTTTAGTGATGATGGTTTTAGTCTAACCTCCCGTTTCTCACCACTCCAGATGCTTCCAAAGCAACTGGAGATAATGGGTCTTACAGAGAAGCCCCAGCTAGTGGCCAGGTTCCAGGAGGTTTTTAGGACAATGTGGTCTGCCAACGGAGACTCTATCAGTAAGATCTACGCGGGCACCGGTGCCCTGGATGGCAAGGCCAAGGTACATAATACAGACACACTAAATACACACAGATATACAAGTTACAGTTTAACCATTTAGGCACCTTGTACTACACAGTAAATGAGCACCGTTTTGATGTAGGATTCCCATGGTTTGGTAAAATGTTGTGGATTTCTGCACTTGAATACTGCTTCAAAAGTTGAAATATGGTATAGCTTTGTCTGTTCTAACAACATGCATGTAATTATTGTTGCTGGCTGAGTCACTGATTACATTAAACTGAAGCAAATATGTTTAATTACATGTTATGTATTTGCTCTCAAACAGTGGGCATTTAATAAGCAGCTCTGACATAGACAATCCTGAAAAACACAATGGCAATGGCGATGACAATAACTGAACAACCAAAAATATCACTTTGTACTAAGAAGATTTCCAAAAAACAATTGCATAGTTAATTGTAATGTTTAATGGGGAAATACATTTTATTTTGTTATTTTATTGTACATAAACTATGAATTGATTCTCACCCATTACCCATCACCTCTTAACCGATGACCAGTTTATCTTAGATCAAACATGCTCATAGCAGCCTAATATTTAAAGTCATGACCAAAAAGTCATGAACTGTACCTTGAATATAACTAATGACGTTAATCTTTGCTTTGATAGTAAAGCATAAAAGGCATTTTTAACAATGTTAATAATGCCTAGTTGTGAATTGTGCATGCAGTTATGCATGAACAGTTTATCCTCTCTGTGTGTAGAACTGAGTGGTTCTGTTTCTAAACTATTGTGTGCTGTCTTTTTCTGCTGTCCTCTGGACCTATCTACCTGTGTGGTAAGTTAACAAGTCAGTTCATGTTGTTGAGCTGTGGGTCTATTTCTGGATCTGATTCTGTGACTCTGGGTTAAATGTCTCTAGATGGAGGACGGGATAGACCCTTGATTTTGGTTTCCGTTGAGGTATCCCTGTGATGCTCACTGTCTTGACCTGGCAACTGAAGACCTCTATGCTTTTACTTTTTAAATGTAGTTAAAAGAAAAAATAGACACTGATTTCTTGCTGAGTGATGGTTTTCTTAGTATAGTATAATTTCAGTTCTTGTGTGTTGCCTTCTTTTTTGTTTGGATGAACCTGGAGGAATCAGGGCAATTATAACCATATCAACATCACATCAATTAGTGAACATTTGAAGTTGCACCTTTTCTAGCAAATTTGATTCTTCCTGGTCAGTTCAAAAATCAATATAACTTTTTCTGAAATGTTCCTCCTTTTACTCTTTTTCTTTGTTGGAGTGGGACATTCAGACTTACTCATGTGAGGTTATAAGCTTCCTGCTTTAATCTGTGGGATTGTTTGTTTGTTTTATAGGCGGGGAAGTTAAAAGATGGAGCTCGTTCTGTCACAAGGACCATCCAGAACAACTTCTTTGACAGTTCAAAGCAGGAGGCCATAGACATCCTGAGACTGGGCTCCACACTGAACAGTGATTTGGCAGACAAAGCTCGGGCTTTGCTCACCACTTCCAGTCTTTATGGTAATTCTTTACAACACGGATAATTTGGCACAGTATTCTTATGGGTCAGTAGTTTATGTCTTTCTTAAGATTGAATAAAAAAAGGTTTTAAAAATTTTGCTTGATATTCCCTTTGTCAGTTTCTAGATTTTGTTGTCATACTTTTAGGAATCTCATATAAATATTTTGACCAATATTTGTTGTAGCCCCGTTTGCCAGAAGCAACTTTGCACAAGAGAATGGTTTGTCTGAGCCATGTCAAGTGGGAAGTGTCACAGTTAGAGTAATGCTGACTAACTGCTAGCATTATCTGTTAAAGCACCAGTTAACCCACCCTTCTCTCCCTTCTCTCCCCACTGCTCTTGCGCACAATGTTAGTCACTGAGCCCGTCTTACAATCAGGTATAGTAATTGACAGATTACCCCCAGTGAATGGATCTTTTCGTTCCCTGCCATACACTGTATTTGTCGTTTCATTTGTATGTGCTACTCAGTATTACTCATTTATTATCCAATGTTGGTAGTGGTTTAACACTGTTGCATATTATTGGGCTCCTGTAACAGGGATTAAGTAAGTGGATGCTGAATTTTTCAGTGAAATTCAACATTAATTTTGACTGAAATGAACCATTACCAATGTTGATTATTTGGATTATTTCAGCAGCATTTCTGCTTTTCATCCTCCCTCCCATGTCCTATGTTTTACAACATTGTTGTGGACTTCCTGTGTTGTGTTAGAATGTTTTCATATAGGTTTTGTTGGTTTTGATTAGTGTTTTCCCATTTTTGTTGTATCCCTATATGCTTCTGTAACTACAGGCACAGATACATGTATACTTAATAATTAACCCTGGCTGTCAATAATTAACCCCCCGCAGCCTCCCCAAGAGTATTGCTGGGAATGTGTCAGAACTACCAAAAATACACGAGGCCCAAGCAGATCCGGGTGTGCGTTGGCACCTGGAATGTCAATGGGGGTAAACAGTTTCGCAGCATTGCTTTCCGCAACCAGACTCTCAACGATTGGCTGCTGGATGCTCCAAAGAAGGCAGGACATCCTGAGTTCCAGGGTATGTTGTTATTTGTTTATCTAATCTAAGTGGTGGTAAACATCATCTTAGAAAACAAAACTTGCTACATAGGGCTGCAATATGCTTATGACTTTTTAATTAGAAGAAAAGGGTGGAAATAGTATGGAATGGTTCGGTCTAAAGGTTAATAATATACACCTCCCAGAACCTTTAAAGCTGGCTATTTACTACCTTATAACCTTGAAAAACTATAAAACAGGCCATTGTGCAGTAAAGGGGAGGAATTTGTGCCTGCATTATTTCTTGGCTGGGAGCAGTATTTATCAAAATCTTGCCTCTTAAGATGCAGGTAATTGTTAGTTAATTTGAATCTTCATGGGTGAGTAAGAAGATGAGAACACGGAAAAAAACAATACTATAAGCACCTGTAGCCCTACTACTTTTTGTTTCCTGTAGGTTACTTCTTTTTGTTTCAGTGAAGCACTTATCTGTTGAGTGTACAGTAATTGAGATTAGTACAATATTCATTCTGTTCTATTGTTAAAACAAAATCCATATTTTCTGAAATGTATATACCACTAAAAAGATGTATGTAACATGTAGCAGTTTGTGATCCAACAATATGTATTTTTTCTCTTTACAGACAGCAAAGCCAACCCCATAGATATCTTTGCCATCGGTTTCGAGGAAATGGTTGAACTGAATGCTGGCAACATTGTCAGTGCCAGGTATGTGTAAGATTTTAGCCTGAGATAACTCACATGTCACTCAAAACTACAGAGCACAATGCCTTTTTCTGTGCTATATACAGCATATTCTTTATTTAATAATAAAAACAGTATTGTTTTCACTTTAAAAAAATAATGTTATACACATTTATATTACATTTTAAAAGGTAACAAAACATACAGTATGTGCATTATTGAAAAAGAATGTTGCCTTCAAAGGTGATCATTGATTGTCATGGACAACATTAGATCTACTCAGACAAAGCTAATATGACCCAGATGTGGATTCTTTTAATTATATTTTCTGAAAAAGAACAAAGGGAATTTAAACATCTTAAATTTTTAAAATTTTAAAGCATTAGCGCTGCACTATTAATCTAATCACAATTGAAATGTCAACATGCTTAGTTAGTACACATATGTATCCATTTGTTTTATCACAATTGCAGTGTTAACAATAATCGCTATATGACTTGTGCCCTATAAATATTATTGGTCACAATATCTAAACTTACATATTGTGTTATTCTGCACTATTACACATCTTTCTGTTTTCTGTTTTGGTTTTAGCACCACTAACCAGAAATTGTGGGCAGCTGAGCTTCAAAAAAATATCTCTCGGGACCACAAGTATGTGTTGCTTGCTTCCGAGCAGCTGGTGGGAGTGTGTCTGTTTGTTTTCATACGCCCACAGCATGCACCCTTCATCAGGTATGAACACATTATAACGTTATATAACTGTATTGTAAATCACAGATGTATTAACACATGTAACATGTTGTCATTTGATACTTTTTCCAGGGATGTAGCTGTAGATACTGTAAAAACTGGAATGGGTGGGGCCACAGGCAATAAAGGAGGTGTGGCTATCCGCCTGCTGTTCCACACCACCAGTATCTGCTTTGTCTGCTCCCACTTTGCTGCTGGCCAATCACAGGTCAAGGAGAGGAACGATGACTATAATGAGATCACACGCAGACTCAGCTTCCCCATGGTAACACTGACATTAACAAATCAATTTCAAAGCACCTCTTTGTCTAACTTGCAGCATGCATAACCACTTATTTCTTGTGCACCAGGGTCGTCTGTTATACTCCCATGATTATGTGTTCTGGTGTGGAGACTTTAACTATCGTATTAGCCTGCCCAATGAGGAAGTGAAAGAGCTCATCAAACAGCAGAACTGGGATGCCTTGACAGCTGGGGACCAGTTGTTGGACCAGAAGAATGCTAGTTTGGTATGACTCATGCACCAGGTTTTTACTTCCCTACAAAAAACAGGACCATAATATGCAGCATTTGCGTGACAACACTGGTTTCACAATTGCACAAATAGAAGGTTGAAAGACATATACCTAAACACGATGACACATCAATTAGGTTTTAACTCATAATAATACTCTAAAATATTCTAAATGTCTTCCACAGGTCTTCAGAAGTTTTATTGAGGGGAAGTTAGATTTTGCTCCCACCTATAAGTACGACCTCTTCTCTGATGATTATGACACCAGTGAGAAGTGCCGCACACCAGCCTGGACTGACCGCATACTCTGGAAGAGGAGAAAGTGGAACTTTAACAAAACAGGTGAGATGATTTTTAAAGATCTATTTTTTGTTTATTTATGAAGTATAAACTATAAAAGCCACTATACAAAAACAAGACTTTATCCACTTCTGTCTGTTAGTTAATATATAAATTTGTGCATGTTTTGCAGCTGAGGAAATGAATGTAGTAGGGGCAGCATCTACATCTGGAGAGAAAGAGGATGATCCAGACCACCCCTGGAGTCCTGGCACTCTGAAATACTATGGCAGGGCTGAGCTTAAAACTTCAGACCACAGGTAACAACATCAGTGAGAGTGAAGTTACACCACATTTTTATGTCACATCTGTGCTTTTAATAAATGAACCCAAATGTTGAAAATTTGTTAGACTCTATACTATACTCTACAAAGATGACAACAATACTTTCACAGTTGGGTTGCAGTTGTTATTGTATTGTTTCAGTCTGAGTTTGACTCTCCACTTGCCTTCCTTCTCGTCTGCTTTAGGCCTGTTGTTTCAATAATAGATGTGGACATCCTGGAGGTTGACCCAGAAGCTCGTCATCAGGTCTACAAAGACGTTATTGCCCTACAGGGACCTCCAGACGGCACAATCCTGGTATCACTCTGCACATCTGGTCCTGACGACTACTTTGACGATGCACTCATAGATGAGCTACTGGACAAGTTTTCTAATTTTGGAGAGGTCATCCTCATTAGGTGAGTCTGTCACCTTAACACAGACAGAGATGTGCCACCTTTAAGGTGCCTAGACTGCACTGACAATGTCCTTGTTTATGCAGGTTTGTTGAGGAGAAGATGTGGGTGACCTTCCTGGAAGGTTACTCTGCTCTGGCTGCTCTGTCTCTTAGTGCTTCCACTGTAAGTCATCACTGATTGTCTCAATTACATCTTTAATGGGCTGCCATAAATCTTACATTATTTAAAACTTAGATTTTCTAGCCTTTAAACTCAGTTGCATTAATGTAGTCACCCTGTGTTCTAACACATATCTTGTACTAATCTCTTCTCTCTTGTCTGTGAATTTTGGGTATATGTATTATAGGTTCTTGGTAAGGTGATTGATATCCGTCTAAAGAGTCCAGGCTGGATCAAGAGTCTGGAGGATGAGATGAGTGTGGAGAGAATCTGTGGCAACATCCCCACCTCAGCCAGCTCTACCCTGCTTGCTGAGGACACAGACATGGGCGACGATGATTACGACATGGAAGGTGAGGGGTAACACCCATGCGATTCCAGGTGTTTTCCTGGATTGTAAATACCAATTTATGTTTGCTTTGCATAATCACTAGTTTGCTGAAGGTTTAAAGATTGGCACTCTTAAGAAGATGAATTCCTGCCCTTTTGTCTCTTATACCAGGTGATGTGGATGAAGAGGTGGAGGAGATCCTTCCCCAGCACTTGCAGCCTGGAGCTGGTTCTGGCCCTGGATCCTCCCCTCTCCCTTCGCCACGCAGTAGTCCCTGTCCCTCCCCCACCCATGGAGAACCTGCAGCTCCCAGCAGGCCTAGTCGCACACAACAACCTTCCCGGCCATCACAAGGTGAATGCAGCATGACACACAGGCTGCTTAAAGTACAGTCTAATAATCTCCTCAGGTTCCAGTCTTTCTCTGCTTTAATGTATAAACTTCAGTTATGTTCTATTTATGATTTAGGAAAACATAATTAAGTCCACCAACACTGAGCAGAGAAATTCCATGTAATTTAATGTGATCACTAAGTTACAATCACACACCTTAGTTTTAGAAGGTGTGTGATTGGTTTTGAAACGTGTTTTTTAGTGCAGTATTACAAAATTGTCTGACTTAATTTGGTCATGCTCAGGGATGGCAAGGAAGTGTTATTTAAAAAGCAGGGCACGTGGCTCAATATATGATTAACTTGTGAGATTTGTCAAATAAAATAACCTGTTTACATAAAGTTGTAAATTTTACATGTGAGTTTTGCCTATGGTTTCTAGTTAACAGGTGAGACGTTGTTAAGCCACTCACATCATGTATAAATGTGTACCTGTTTTTTTTTTTCATTCCAGGACCACCTGTTGATTTCCAGCCTGGTGCACCAACATCTCAAGAGCCCAAACGCCCACCTCCCCCTCGTCCTAATGCCCCCCCAGCCAGACCAGCACCCCCCCAACGCCCACCACCACCTTCAGGTAACGTATCATTCTTAACCTTCTTGTACACAGGTGATTAGTGCCTAAGTTTCTTACATTTGAATCACAAAAACATGGTCTTAAATGTTAGTTAGAGCAAGTAAATAAAATCAGTGTGAATATTTCTTAGTATAGATATACAGTGCACTCATTGTTTAACTTGAAACTGTCAGACAGGTGATATTAAGAGATGTCTCTAATGTTTTGGACCCCTCATTAATATAAATAGGGAGGCCAAAACAGTAGAACCACCTCTTAATATAATGCAGTCCAGTAAGACTCCATCAACCTTTATAACAAACATATAGTAGATTTATATCCTTTTGACAGTTTAAAAACTGAAACTATAACCTTGTAAAAGTAGAATTCATGGCAGAGCGGCTGTGTTGGATTACATTAGCTTGTACAGCTGTACCTAATAAAGTGGCCAGTGAGTGTACTTTTAGCAAGTGTTAACATTTTTACCTTTATCCCACTGCTTCACCTCATTCCTGAAGGAGGCATGAGCCCTTTGCCAGTTAGAAAGGACTCTGGAGGTAAAGTGCTGTAGTGCTGTGTGCTTACATTGCTGAAACATTTTAAGTAGTGGCTGCTATGTTTCATCTGATCCTACATTGCTGACTCATCATTGTAACCTCTGTGAATTGTATAGGGTTACAGTTCTCATTTCAGTTCAGTCAGTATGTTATCCTCAAGGGAAATATTTATAACCCATCACTGATGTGATTTTAAAAAAAGAGTAATAGCTGGAGACATAGAGCATAACTTTAGACTTTGTAGCTTTTGTTTCTGGAGAGGGGTATTTCATTGGAGCAAATGCCTGTTTTTCATGTGTAAACTGTTTTTCTTACATGTGAAGCTACAAAGGTTTGTAGTGTACATATAAACACGTATCTCCACACAGCAGAACGAGCTCACACACGTACTGTAGCTGTCAAACATCTCTTTCTGCCAATGAAACCTAACTTTCTAACTTTCTATTTGCTCTTGTCTATAATCTTGCCTGTACACAAATTGAACTTTGGTCATAGAGGTTGACACTAGCCATTGTAAAGTTACTTTGGTTTGTTTCATAACCCCCCTGTAGGATACACCATTGCTGAGTCAGCTAGATTAAGATTTGGAATTGAGGAATGACTGTTTGCAGTGCTGCTTGTGCATTATGTAATCACTCCCCATTATATTTTTATTTAAGTTGTGATGGAGAAAATGCGTCCTACCTGGCAGTAATGTTTACAACTATCGCTCCTCTGTGTTCTCTTTGAGAAGTGTTTTGTCTGCTAGACTAGACATAGTTCAGTTAGTAGCTGGTATGCCTTATATGTCAAATTTTTACATTTTACCACCAACACTGCAACTAAAATATTTTAATGTTTTGTTTTTTGTTATGTTCCCTATCTTATTGTGGAAATACTATTTCCCCTCTTTGACTTTAAGACCGTGGTGAATGTCCCAGCCCACTGCTTGGTAGGAGAGGCAGTGAAGGTAATTAGTTAGGTGGTGTGTCTTTAAATTACATCTGATCCTTTTAGTCTTACACTCAGTCATCAATGTTATTAAAGTTTTTTACATTGATGGCTCACTGTGGACCAGTTCTGCACCATTGTAGGTCATTGTAGCCTTGTGTGTGAGAGATGTGTTTGGCAGTGTGTTGTAAAATATATTTTGCTTATTCAAAAGGCAGAATTAGTTACAAAAAACATCAGTTTAAAGGGTTAGAAAGTCCAAATATATTCTCACAATTACTAGTGTTTACTATGGTAAACATTTGTGTTGACGCCTGAAAATAAATAACAAAACTTTTGCAAGAGGGATAATATGCAACTAGCAAAGATAGTTCAATCAGTCAAATAAATTATAATCAGTAATCAGGCCACTGTAATCCTGTAATTAGTGGTGAGGTCCTCCTTAGGCAGGTAGATATTAAACTCGCATCTCACATATTGCTTTATATTAAGATAGCATACATTATTCCTAGTGCTTCCTGTAAAGTTGTCCTTGCGACCACCTTCCAATGTGTATAAAAGTATAATATGGTTTCCTTTGTGCTGCAAAGGACCAAAAAGCCCCGCTCTTCCTCGACCAGATGGTGCTGCAGGTGAGTGCCACAAATCTTGACTTAACCTTGCAGAGCAATATTTTATCAGAAGAGGGGAAAAAAACTAAAGAAAATGGTCCCATGAAAACCCTTCTTTGTTTCCTGTATTTGTAGGCAGTGATTATGGAGTGAGATTATCTGTCTCTGTCTACAATAATCCTGTGTTATGTGTTAATGCCCTCACACAAAATAAGCCGGTCCCAGCATGGAGGATAGGGTTTTGTTGCGTAGCCTGTCTTCACCTGACCCATTTGAATGGTCTCTGTGTTTGTGTTTGTTTAGCTGACTCCTTCTGTCACAGTAAGGATATGTGGTTAGCAGGGTTAGCTTGCATTAGGAGGCTGCATAATAAAGGAAGCAGATATTTAAGCGGCATGTGAATATGTTTGCAGGCTGTGAGTTGTATTTCAGCAAGAGAGTAGTGAAAGAGGAGATGTGTACTTACAAGCAGTGTGGTAGTGTGGTAAGCGTTTGGCTCAAAGAACAAGGCCTGCTTCTCTTCCAGATCTCCTGCAGCTCAGGAATGAGTCATCATTTATAATGAAGTCAGCCATAGGGAATTTGTTCTGTCATAGATGGGGTTGGTTTGCAGCGTTACCCGTGTGTTACTTGTAAAAGTCATTGTCTTCCATTAGTTTGTTTGTTTTTTCTTTTTCTTTTTTTCTTTCCCAGCTTCCTAAATGCTTTTGCTATTCCTTATAAGGCATTCGCAACATTTAAATTTTGTTTGTGGTTTGTGGGAGAAGGGTAAAAATATAATGATCAAAAGTTGCATCCAATGAGAGTGCCTGTGCTGACTTCTGTTCATCAAAACATTAAAACCACCAGTTGATGTGTTAATGTTGTGGCTATCAGTGCATCTCTTCATTTGTCTGTCCTAATTTTTTTCAGGTCGAGGTCAGGCAGCAGCAGGAGCTCCTGGACCTGGGGGTGTTCTCAGACCGGTGAGATTACATATCTGATTATTTATCACTAAAGGACTGTTTCATTTTTATCAATTTAATTAATTTAATATTCACTTTTCATCCTACAGAATATCCCTCCTCGGGCTGGGGTGATCAGTATGCCACCTCAGTCTCGCCCACCACCTCCCTCTCATCCTGGAGCGCCCAGACCTATTCCAGAAGTACATCCCGGGGCCCCTCGCCCCATATCAGACACTCACCCTGGAGCCCCACGACCTGTACCCACCTCCCAGGGTAAACCAAGTGACCTGCCTCTGGGTAAGAACACTTGTTTTCACAGAGAATAGTATATTATTAACACTATAACATTATTAATCGACAGCAATGTAATCCTCAACTTTGTTTTCTCCCTCAGGTCCTCCACCTACTGCAGCACCCCCTGCAGTGAGACCCCAAGTTCCCTCACCCATGCAGCCCCCCATGCAGCCTCAACCTGTTGCCCCTCCAGCCCAGTCCCAACTTCCACCACCAATGCAGCCCACACTTCCAGCTCCTCTCCAGCCACAGCAGGCTGCGTGCGCCTGCTGCTGCTGCTGTTCCTACTGGGCCCCCACAGAGTCTAGCTTCTCCCAAACCACCACCACGTTCCCGCTCCTCTCACGCTCTGCCACCTGATGCTGCCAAGTCTGAGAGTACCCCAGCTGCACAGGTTAGTGTCAGTTTCTTTTTCATTAAATGATTTAAATGTCAGTAAATAAACAAAGAAGATTAACATTTTTATTGAGAAGAGTAAGATTTTCGTGCTTGTATTGCAAATTTTTGCTCAAATTCGGATTACAGACACAATAGTAGATACTAAATTATACACAATATAAGTTTAGAGAGTGGACTGTGAAGATGGGAAACTGCCTCTTTCTGTTCCTTTGTCTTCAAATGAGCTTAGTTGTTTGTATTGTTCTTCCTGCTTTTATCTATCTGATACATTTGTCTCCCTCTCACAAGCTGGAGAAGCCCTCAGGGTGACAGGTACTTGATATTAAACCATGTCTTTGTCTCATCCTCCGTTGCACAATAGTCCTCCGCTCTGATGTTATTGCCTCTCACACATTGCACCCTGTAACCTCCTTCTCTCTCATGTTGTAATTGATTTTCCTCCCTTTTACATCTCCTGCCAAGTTATTTTAACTTGTCTTTAGTCTACTGCACGGCCATATATCATTTTGTGTTAGGACCACAAAATGGAGCACTATTTATTTTCTTTTTGTCAGTCATCGTATCAGCACACAAGTGACATAAAGACAGTTTAAAATGTGCTTATTATTGATAATTGTCATTGGACATTTTTCCCTCACTAGTCCTTTCATATCTGCTCACTGTAATTCGGGACTTTTACGTGAGCAAATATGCAATGACCTCATCATTTCATTTAAAATTTTGTGTCATTTGTATTATTTTATTTGTTTGTATCAGACATAGTGATTGTATCTGTTGTCAGTAGTAGTAAACTTAACATGTTATACACATTAAATATACCCTGTGGAGTTTTGCATCAGATCATCAGTGGCAGATCAGTGTTTTGATGGTTCCCTAACTAACCTGCTAAGTGCAGGGTGATAATTCAACTGTGGAGTGCATGCAAGTCATAAAAAAACAATAATAAAAACCAGACCAGATGGACATTTGAATAAACACCATTTCATATGACCTGTTGTGATAGGAAATTAGAAACTTACTTCAGAGCCTGGCTCTGTTTAAAGATGATGATGATTCCCCATATTCTACTGATTGACGGTCAGTGGTAGTAATTCAACAAGGCACGTTGCAGTGTGCCGTGTATATACGTACAGTATGTACAGTGATTGTTTTGAGGAATTTTGTTTTTGTGTCATGGGGTTATTGCTTAAGGTTTGTTTATGAGCATACATCATCTGATGGTGGCACGCTGGAAGAAACTGTTCCTGTGTCTGGCTGTTTGGTGTTCAGTGTTCTGTTATACCTCCAGAGGGGAAGTTACTGCAGTTATAAAATAGTAGTCCAAGATGATGACTGCTCACTCAACATGGCTTGGTACATTTTTCATGAGGAAGGAAATGCAAGGTTTTCTTCAGAATGCATACTCTCAGTTTACATGAATGTAATGTAATTTATAAATAATAATAAATGAAGCTCCACAGGGTGTCTTTAAACTTTGTTTTGTGCTAAATATATAAACACTATTGCATATGAAAAATAACAGCTAAACATACCACTTATATCAGTTATGATTCATGTTATCACAGAGAGCTGAATGGCATTTTCTCTGTTTTGTTCCTGTTTAGACGAATGGACTGAATGGAATCCAAGCAGAAGCACAATGGAAGCCGGACCCCTTCGACAAACTCACATCTGACTTCATGTCCTCTTCCTCATCCTCCTGGCACACAACCCAGTCCCTGACCAGAGGCGCCTCTCTACGCACTCCCCCCTCCGTTCCTCCATCTACATTTTCCTCCGGCACTCTCCCTACATCCTTCTCTCACGAGTCCCCTACTCTGTCAGACCTGCAGATACTTGATTCATCCTCCTCTTCCTCACTTTCCACTCCATCACCATTCACGTCGTCCCTGCTCCCGCCTCCTCCGGTTCCGTCTCGTAGTCGCTCTCAGGAGACACTGCGTGCCTCCCCTGGCCCCCTCCTCACTGACCCACTTCCGGCCCGACCGAGCAGCACCAATCCCTTCACAGGCCCACTCCTACAGCAGAATCAACAGCGCCGCTCAGTCACCCCAGACTTTAGCATCCAGCGTCCAGCTCCTAATTCAAACCTTCAGAGGACCATGTCTGCTTTTACTCAGCCACTCATTCCTACCCCTACTCCATCAGCAGCCCCAGCAGCTGCACCCACCTCTCAGCTCCAAATGACCATGTCCCTGTTTGGACCATCATCCACTCTCAGTCCTACATCTGCATCTCTGCTCCCCCTCACCGCTGACCTGTCTTCTGCACCTGCCTTATCTCTGGCACCGCTCTCTGGCCCTGCACCTCGATGCCAGCCACCTCTCCCAGGAGGGAAACCCGCCCAGCAGTGGGTCACTTTTGATGATGATTTGGTTTTTCCAGCTCTGACCAAAACACCACAGATCCCTGTCTTCCCTTCCAGTTCTCAAGTTTCCCAAACTCAGATTCAGCCTCCCCGCTCTTTATTTGACTCAGAACCCGACTGGTTATCCCCGGCCCCTTCAGCATTCCCAGTCCTCCCTCCTCCCATTGCACCTAGAACTGCAACCAGAAACCCAAAACTCCCAGAGACACCCAGTGATGACTGCTTCTTCCTTAGGGAGTCAACAGAAAGATAAGATCAGTCTTAATGTGTAAAGGGCATATCCAGATATGTATAGATCTATGATAAATGTGTAAATGTGTGTGTATGTACAAAAGAGTCAGTATTTAAGTATAGACCAATGCCCGTCTGAATTACAGGAAAAAATATCTCAAGCAATGTACAAAGCCTAAATGTGCTTTCTAACTTACCACAGAGATATTTGGTTGTTCCCTGATACTTATTTTAATATGAATCATGCTGATGTTTATTTTTATTTATAGCAGTAAACGTGCCTGTGTCTACAGTATATAGTTATACAAAATATGTCTATACGCACAAATCCTGTGTGTTTCCTGTGCAATATCAAGACATGTTTGTCTGGCTGTGTAGCGCACTGAATTAACCGGGTTTCACCTAAATCAGTGTTACCTTTGCGTTTGCTACATTTGCTAACACATCGCGGCTCATATTCTTCATTGACTGATCTATACAACACAGCGGGATTCTCAGTGCACATGATAATTTCCTCCTTTCTTGGTTTCATCATGTAGTAGAAGGATATGTGGTGCAGGTTTTGCATTTTCCCCCAAATGTGCTGCTGACTGTAGCTGTTAGATCAACTTGTAGAGAGTTAATTGTTGTGAGGTTTTCTGTTTTTCTGTGTCAGTGGTGCAAATTTAGAAGTCATATTCTGTACTTGCTTTTATCATGAATGTACTTTATGTTGAGTTTTGTCATTGCCTACTTGCAACATCTGCTTGAGACAGTGTCATAATCAATGATAGTCAGACTGTCCCCTGCAGGACTGATATTCTGTGATAGCTCTGTCATTATTTTTTGTCTATGGGCTGATATGCTTAGCTGAATATATTTTGTAGCTCTATATCAACACATATACATAGTGGTTATGTATAAATGTATGTTTTCAATATGAAAACTACTGGCTAAATGTCCGTATGTGTGTTTGTAATGACCGTATCAGTGGTTTGCACAATGTAACTGATATGCACTGAGATGCTGTTTATGCTCTCTTGGTTGTATACTTGTTGATGCCAGAGTGACTAAAATGAGAGCCTGTGGACGACAGAGCTTTTTGACCTCTAGCGTTTTGATCCTCCTCGATTCATCCAAAGTATCAAACCATACTATTGTAAATTTGGAGATTGTCGCATGCATGTGTATACTTTGTTATTTTGTTACTTATAAGTACGAAGAAGATGTGATCCAGGTCTGTGGACATGGCAAAGTGTGTGCCATGCACAATAATAAGAGGGCACATTGTTTCTTAAACATAATGTACAAGCCTCACTTTTAATTTCTGAGAGCATTTGCTTTAAAATCTATTGTTGATACTGTAGTAAGATGTAGTTTTTGTTTCAGGTGTCTGTTGTTGTGTTTGGATGTGTGTGTGTGTGTGTGTGTGTGTGTAGAGTTAATAGTGGAGTATCAGAGCTTTCCCCCGAATACATATTCTCTTTTATGTACATGGTGTATTTGCTTACTGGTTCTGAGCTTACAGTCGCTGTATTCACTCATTCATGGCTGTAAATGTTTCCATTCTTGGGCCTCCAAAGGGCTATAGAGAGGCACTGTATGCAGAAGTGTTAACAATACAAGACAAAGGACCTTCCCTTACCAACTGAGTGAGAACTCCCCCTGTAGCAACACTAATAAGACTATTTACCACCTTGGCTGAAAATACAAACTCAGCTACACTGTATGCATGGTCTCAAATGCATCACCATAAAACATTTCCAGGTCACTGTTGTATGTATCCTCCAAGGCGCCTTGTATCTAAACATTCTTGAGGTGTGTGTGTGTGTGGTGTAACGTGTCAGAGGTATTTCCTCCTGTAGTACCTACTTCACTCCTTCCCTGCGGTTGAGATTTAACAGTAGGTCAATATCAATGTTGAGAATGATGACAAGCAATATTTTTGCCATTAGATCGGTGAGAGTACAGCACTCCGTAACATGACACATGCCAGTTGTTGTAGTCTACGCAGATGTGGTTTCCCCCCAACCTTTGGAAAATATGGAACAGCGCTTAGTTCATGAATAATAAAACATACGTCAGAAGAAAGTATCAACTAAATAATGCTTTTGCGCTCTGTTTAATCAAGTGTAAAGTAATCTTCATTCACTGCACGGAAAGCAGTAGCTCTTTACCGTTTGTAAGCAGGTGTAACAGGTTGCCCTTTGCTTACATGTCAGTGTCATCTCTAAAATGCATTTATTGCTTTATCAAATGTGTGCAGTAGATGCTGTAGCTGCATTAACAGTAGGTGACTAGCCAACGCTTTGTGTAATGTCATGTTTAAGATGAGGTTTTATAGGAAACAAATTGCTCATTTTGTGAAGTAGATGTCCCTTTTTATGGCTATAATCCATAGTAAATAAGAGTCTGTGTTGTTGAACATATTCTGTATGTAATAAAGAGAAAACACGAAGCTGCAACTCATGTTAATATCCAGCGTTCCGTATTTTAAGTGCACAGCAGTTTGCACATTCATGGATGAAGCAGTTATGTTGTATGTATGCAAAAATAAATGTATCTCCATCTGAGTGTTGGTGTTTTTCTTTATGATTGCAGGATATGAATTTATAACAAAAAAATTCACCACATATTCTACTCAAAATTCAGTAGCTTGTTGTTATTAATTTTCCAAACAAAGGTACTTTTTGTTTGTACAATGTAATTATTTGTGTATTCTAAAGCATATGCTACCAAATAGTTACAATTACTCGAGTACTACACTTTTTACTTTCTCTCCAGTACAACGCAGAGGAAACACTGCACATTTTACCAGAGCAATTATTTAACCTTTTAAGTTACCAGCATAATACATTAATGCAATAATTAAGATTATTGATGACTGACCATCTTGCATTACATAAAATAGTTACCAGTTAATCATCTGCTCTTCCACACCATTTGTTTAAATGGTGGATATGCCCAAATTTCTTAAAACGCTGTATTTTCCTCATGTACCGTTAGAGGGCAGTGCTGGTGCTTGGATTAATCAAATCTGCAAGTAAAAAATACCAGAAGAAGTAGGGGACTTGGCTGATAGAAGCAACGTTGGGTTAGCTAGCAATGTCAACAACGTGACCAGTGAGTCCAGTTTGAGCCTTGTAAAGCGGTGGCGTGTTTGTCGTTTCATTGTATAGGTACGTTTTTGGTCCACTTCCATTAATTGTAAAGACATTTGCCCTTTAACATGTTAAAGTACTAAATGTGGACAACTATACCGGCCAGTTAGCTAGCTTAACTAGCTAACAACTAACTGACAACTTTCTGGAAGCGTCTGAGTGCACGCTGTTGCTATGGTTACACTGCTACACAACACAACTCGCCGTGTGTTTGCGTGTTTATTCAGAAAAAAACTTCAATCCGATAACCATCTCTTTTAGGAGGCAAGCAGGTGCTGAGCTACTTTGCAAGATGGTGCAGCTTCATGTGAAGAGTGGGAACGAAAGCCAGTTTCTTTTCAACACCTCTGTGGACGCGCCTCTGGAGACAGTAATCCAGCAAATAACAGCCATTTACAACGGGAGACTAAAAGTGGACAGATTATGTTCAGGTAACCTACATACTATATAACTAGAAATGAGAAACTACAGTAGGCTAAACTCAAACTTTTCAATATACTACAGTTAAATCTGGATAACTACTTGAAGCAATTTATCACTAACTGAGGGTTAGATGGCTTTAAATAGAAGTAACATTACATATCTTCATATAAATGAGGTTGTAATCAGAAGTTGCTTTGAGCAGTATTGTTTTTTTGGTATTGCTCAGTATTTTCCATGTGACGTGACTCTAAGCTTTTGTTAAGTTAGACCTTCAGTCTTTAAGAATATATTGATATACTGACCTGCTTGTTCGTTTTTGTACCTTCAGAGATCCCAGAGCTTGCAGACCATGGCATCACCCTACCACCCAACATGCAGGGGCTGACGGACGAGCAGACTGAGGAGCTGAAACTTAAAGATGAATGGGAAGACAAGTGCTTACCCAGTGGAGGGGCAGTATTTAAAAAGGATGAGATTGGTAGGAGGAATGGACATGGTAAGATTCTGAGTCAGTTGTTGTTATTGCATCAAAATGTGTTGCCTATGCAAGCAGAAAAGAAAAAGATTTTTGTAGTCTGACCACTCATCTCTTTGCCTTCTACCAGCTCCAAATGATAAAATGAAAGAGGTGTTGATGAAAACAGTTGAAGAGGCAAGGTCACTTGTCTCCAAAGTGAGTTTTAGAGTTTCATCTTAAACTGTTTCATTCACCAAAGGTTGGATTTTTTTTTTTTTATTAATTTTGTGTTTGTCTTTGTGCTTCAGAAACAAGTTCAAGCTAACGTTTGTGTCACTATGGAGATGGTGAAAGAAGCCCTGGATCAGCTAAGAGGGGCAGTCATGATTGTGTACCCCATGGGACTACCTCCTCACGATCCTATCAGGATGGAGTTTGAGGACCGGGAAGACCTTTCAGGAACACAAGTAAACAATTGATCCTGTTTCAGTGATTCTAGCAGCTATGCTACATGAAATTAGTTTTCAATCAACAACAAAGGTTTAAGTGATTTGTGTCTTTCATTGTCATGTGGATAATTGGAATTGAAATGCATGAAGACATGTAATTGTCATCTTAATAATTTATTTACTGACCCTTCTCTGCTCCCTCATTACTCTGTCCTGCATCCGTCCTGTCTCTGTCACCTTACCTCAGGCAGCTTTGCAAGTGATCACAGAGGATGAATGTCAGCTATGGTGGGCTGCCAAAGAGATGCAGAGGGGGAAGAAACTGCAAGACTATGTTGGTAAAAATGAAAAAACGAAGCTTGTGGTGAAAATTCAAAAGGTGAGAGACATTTCTGTTGATCTGAAACAAGTACGTTTGCACCATACATCTGGGACTGTATTCTTTTTATGTGAAATTTTAATGGTTTTGAGAAAACCTGTTATCCATTTGTTGCTGTTCCCTCCAGAAAGGGCAGGGGGCACCAGCAAGAGAGCCTCTGATCACAGATGAGCAGCAGAAACAGATGATGTTGCAATACCACAGGAGGCAGGAAGAGCTCAAGGTGAGGAAAAGTTAACAATACTGTAACAATACAATATAACCATCTTCCTGTTGAATGAGCCTTTCTAACCTTCTCCTGGTGAAATTTTCAGAAATTAGAGGAGGCAGACGATGACAGCTACCTGGACTCTGAGTGGTCAGACAGACAAGCTCTCAAAAAAAAGTTTCAAGGCCTCACCAACATCAAATGGGGACCGAGATAAATATCACTACTGCTCAGGTACCCACCTTGGAGCTGCTGTTCACACCTGATCCTTTACAGTTCTATATGCATCTAGCTACAGTGCCTAATCATAATTATGAAACCTGTTTTTTTGGTGTTACCTTAGATAATATCAAACAGCAGGGGTTTACAGGACTAAGGCCAGTGCAGAAGTATGCTAAGTTCAAAGTTTATGGACACACACGTAGTGTTTATTTGTAACCAAACTAAAATGTAAAGAATACAACTACACACTTAGAAGAAGCAATAATATCACCTGAAGCCTAACATCATTTTGAGCCTGATTTATTTTAAGCTGAATGTCCTCCATGAACTCTGTTATCACTTTGTTGCAAAATTACTTTTTTATTAAAGCTGTGCAAACAAGATGACAGTTCAATGTTGTGTAGTGGCTATGGTGTGTAAAAGCTCAAATAGAAAGGTTTCTAATGAAATGTGTGATGCACAATATTCAAACATTTTGAAGCAATGACGTGCTACTGTTCACTATCAGAAGTGTGACTCAGCTGGAGCATAGTTTGGCATCCCTAGGGCAGGGATAAGGATGCTACACCTTTCCTCTCTTTGTCTGCTGTCAGTGGAGACACACGCACACGTCTCTGAAAATCAGTGCTGTCCTGAGGCAGGAAGTTGCCACATAGTAGATGGTTGTTCCAACTCCAAGCAGGGATGAGGAAGTTGTAAAGTTCAGATTGAGAGTGTTCTATTCACTGGAGAGGAATGACTGGCAAAGCTGATGAAGTGATTCAGGGAGGTGCGGCTGGTGTCGTAAAAACTGCATTTAAAAACGCTCTTGATATAATGTGTGGATTTAAAGGATAATTCCACCTTTTGTACGTTCAATTCAAAAGGCTTTCAGAAACAATGAACAGTTGCGACAGGTGAAACTGGAATGCAGACTTTGGGTATGTGGTATGAACAGCTGCCAGTTTTAATAACCACTTATGTAGCTACACTGTAGGGCATTGCCAGACATGATAAATCACTCTTGACTAAATGTTGTTTTCTAAACAATACATCTTTACCAGTTAGGAAAGACACTGGAAAAATGTAATTAATTTTCCTACAGTTTTTCCCTTTTAAAGCCCATAGGGAGTTTGAAGATGAGAGCAACTCTTTCCTTTAATAAAGCTGTTAATAAAGATGTTATGACAGATTACCTGCCATGACATGTTCTTTGGTCTATACTGATTTACACATAATACAGTTGTTTTGAGACTTCTTGACAGTGAATCAGTACAGTAACATTCTTGAATTAAAGTGGAAACTTTGTGACTTCTGTTGTCTTTTGTTTGTTTTTTCGTAATAAATATTTGTACTTGTAATCCTAGCTTCACTTGGATTCTTTATAAATGGCTGGTACTGCAGTTTTAATCCAAACATTCTTCACAAATTGCTCCTGAAAAACATGGCAAAATACACAACAAACTGATTTATAAGGCAAAAATAGTTTCTTGACTTGTCAGCAATCAAAGGCTGGGAGCTGCTGCAGCATCCAGAGGTCACTGTCTAGTTAACTTGAGCTCCCATTCAGATAGGCATTCATCCAGATCTCCTGTATGATCATCTCTCTGCGCTCAATCCTCTCTGCCCGTTCAGCTGCCTCGCTTATGTAAGTCACTTCCTCCCAGCCATATATTGCCTTCCTCTCTGCATCTGCAATTAAAGAGCTTCCTGTTCCTTCTTCCTCCTCCTCCTCCTCATCATCTTCTTCTTCGTCGTCATCATCCTCCTCCTGACAAGTAACACTATGTTTAGGAAAACTGGATGTGAGTCTGTGGTCTCCACATCCCCTGCAAGTCACTCGAACTGACACGGCCAGTAGTGTGAGAAGAAGACCAACACACACGCTGGAAGTGAACAGCAGCGCTGCCGTCTCTGGATGCTCTGTGTAACAAAGTAAGGGTAGAGATGTAATAAAACATTTCTTATATGTCTGTGTGCATTTATGATCACATGCATACATGTAAAACTATTTACCTTTGATGTAGGCATAAGTCAGGAGAGAATTGCTCATCATGGCTCCTGAGTTGTCTGGGTTTTTTGACCCTTTGGAGAAAGGCACCTCTACATCTGTAGGAGAAGCTGAAAATTCCAATTATGATGTGAAGAAAAGGCATTAAATATCTACGAAATTCAACAACTGACATGATGCTATTACCTTTTTCTGTTTTTGCAATAGGAGATGACGCAGAGCTGAATATTTTCTGGTCTGCTTCCCTTAGTAAAGCCTGTGGTACTATTGGGAAAGAAGACTGAGTTACATTCAATCAAACAATTTCTGCCCAGTTGTGTTGATATCCAGTGTACACACACACACACACACGTTTTGTGCTTGATTGAGCAAACGGGAGAATTCTTTCAACACTAGGCTAAAGTCACAACTTCAAGTGACTGAAAGAAGTTATCATTGTGACCAGGATTGCTGAGTGACCTCACTGGCAGTTTCTGCAATTGCAGGAAATTCACCAGGATGTCAGCCTCAAGCCCAAGATTAGAGCTCAGTGCACTATTCACTGCTACTGTGTTACTGGGAGTGATACGATAGGAACAGCTGATGGCTAAAATCAGCAGATAAGAATCCAATGAAACTACATGTTCACTGTAGGAAGCTTAACATCATATACAGTATATAAGACAAAAACAAAAACAGACATGACATAGGCTATCCATAATATCCTGTAAGCCTGTTCCTATTTTGAAAACGCTCACTAATTTATCACCAAGCTTGTAATTATATTCTGTGAATGGGAACACACAGAGTCCTACCACAAGAATAGACCACGCTGAGGTACTTCCTGGTTCCTGGAAAGCAGGGGTCCCTAAATGTCTGGTTACTGACTGCGACAGCACACTTCTGTTTGCTGTAGCAGGACTTGGATACCAAGTGTACAGCGTCGTAGTTCAGACACTCTGCAGGAAGCAAAACAGAAAAACTCAATGAGACATTTTCTGTGTTTCTAATGTTCACTCAACTGGGACTAAACAGGCATCAGCTATCACCGTTTGGCAGCCTTCTGATGTTTTCAGCTATGTTAGTTAACTATCTCTACCTCTAAAGTATTCACTGGTGAGCAGTGCATTTATATTTTTTTATAAACTTCGTTGTCACTGTCATTTTGCAACCAAGTAGTGTACATAGCATTGACACTTTTGCATTGTTTTGCAGTTATAAAGTTCATAATTCCATTTTACACTAAATTACAATAAAATGAATCTACATGATAAAAAAGTAGAGCTTTATATTGAACCTTTGCTAGTTTTATCAATAACCATTACAACATGTCTACACCTAAAGCCATTCCAGCACATTTTCTACTTGGTATTACTTTAAAAACTGCGCTAAAAACTAATGTCCTTTTTCTCAATCTAAAGTGCTAAAATATATAAATAAATATATAAAAACGCTGTATGTGTGACTTCATTGTTCTCTTTATTGTAGAAATTTCCCGTTGACTCACCAAATGGGGGTGGTCTTGTCAGGTGTGAGGGGCAGGTGTCAGTCTGGTCCAGACTTCTCCCATAGACAGCTGCATAGATGTTCAGCACCCTGGGGGGCTTACAGCGCAGCACCATGGTCTCTCCTTCACATGACACGTGTCTTTTATGTTCAGCTGAATGAGTGGGAAAAGAAGTGTAATAAGAAGTGTGATTTTTGTGTGTGTAGCTGTGTACCTACTCTATGCTCATCCACCAATAATGTCTGAAAGGGTCATCTGAGAAGAACTATTACAACAAAAATGGTTGTTAAAAGGGAGGAACATGTGAGAACTGAGCTTGTAAACTCACTGGGTTTACACTTGTAGGAAACATGGAGGTATTTGGCAGTTCCTGGACAGGGGTCCTTCCCAAACAGCAGGTGATTGACAGGCAACTGGCAATCTCTGTGACTCTGACACTCAGACAGCAACTTCTGCATAGAAAACACTAGTGTCACTACATTAATCAGTACTCAGGATGTGAAGTCAGATGCCATAGTGAGCACAGCGCACAAGGTATCCAATCAGATGCAAAAAGAATGATGCTGACAAATGGAAGACAGTGTGCTATGCCTTGACACGTACATGACATATATATTGCTAATCTGGGGGTGATGTGTTTACTTGTAATGTAAAACACATATGGGGAGAAAAGCACACACACAAAAAACTCAGTGAGAGTGAGAAATGCTGCATATCATGTACATAAAATGCACCTGCAGAGCAGTAAAAGCTGAACAGCTGTGGTTGCGCGTTCTGAGAGGGTCTGGGTCTGCTCTGCAAAGCCGCGCCCCACCGCTCCCATAGAAGGCAGACTGGATGGAGATGGTGGAGTGACGTGGGCAGTGAAGTCGCAGAGGCTGCCCATCACATGCGTGAGCAGAGTGACTGGTGATGATCCTGGATAGGTAGTCTGTAACAGGAAAAGCTTGGGTTAGGCTGTAATACACATGAAGACAGAGTATAAAGGTATAAATGTGTTTAATAACATATACAAAGGAACTGTCTTTGTATGTATAAACTGACAAAGTAACTAATAAACTATAACAAAAAAGGATACCATTGAAAAGTTGTTTTATTCTTTCAGTGTACTTTAATCTGTGGTTTTGGATCAGACTGTCTGGCCTCTTTGGAGCGCTCTTAGTTGTCTCATGTTGCCCTGAAAACTCACCCATCAAAGTTCCTGGGTGGCAAATTCTGCCAACTGGCATTCAACCCAATATGACCCACCTTTGTGCATGGTGTGCAGTTGTGATTAAGTTACCTCAAAGTTAAGATGTAAGACCCAGTTAGTACAGTTAGACAACAACACACACACACACACATCATTATTCTGGTTTTGTGCTGTTTTATATGTCTACATAAAACAACAATTAGACTGTATGATCTATAACTAGTCTCTAACTTGAGTGTAAACACTGTTTTATGTGGCAATTGTATACGACAAGATATATATATATATTTTTTTTTTTTGT